>OOFC01048780.1:20386-41942 GCA_900323345.1 Pseudochromis fuscus
TTAAAAAAAAAAAAGAAATAAAAAAAAAAAAAAAAAAAAAAGCAACCAGCGCATCATTTGAAACCTTGTCTTTTAGAAATGAAGTGTTGGATGTCCTAAAACTTCCACTAGTTAAATGAGGACACATCAGGAATAATTATCTTTACTACACATCTGCTCCACAAACTTCCAAAAAGCAGCAACAAGCCCAGGTGTGTTTGGGACAGTCACAGGTCATACATGCATGATAAAATTTTGTTTTTGCTTTCTTAAAAAAGCCAAAAAATAAATTTGCACCCACAGTTATTTAAGAAAAATGTCTGTGAGCCATTGAACTCTGAATTTAAAAAGCACATTATAACTTGTCTTTAGGATATGTTGCTTACTGACTCTAAGTCCCAGAACCCCAGACACAATTCTTCTACTTAAGAAAAAAGCTTTTTTAGACAGTGCTGAAAGTGTTAAATCACTTTTGAAAACTTTTTTTTACAAAAGCTTTTTTATTAATATCCCCAGTCTTTAAAATATTTTATATTTTTCTTCTGCACTGAATTACTTAATGGCAATTGTTTTTTCTCTGTACTTTTAGTGGTTGTTTTATCTTAATTTCTTTTTCAAGTAATTTGTAAAAGTGTTTTTGAAAAGTGCTTCATAAAAAAGTTATATTTCTAAATTAAAACATTCAAAAATGTATTCATTTGCATGTAATGAAAGACTCCACAGTTTTCAAAAAATATCAGAGGAAAGTGATCACTGACAAACCTGATGCACTGAAAAGCACCTGTAGGAGCTCAGCATCATTGTGCTGTGATTTGATGCTGGAAACTGTGATGCAGTGATAAATCCTAAACTCTCCCCTCCACTCAAAAATGTACTTTGCTCAGTGTAACTTCACTTGGATGTTTGACCTTCACTCTGCAGAGTGATGTATGTGCACACTTTGACACCAGAAGGCTGTTTGAAGGCACATCCATCTGCTGAAGGGGGAAAAGGTTTTCTGTGCTCACCCTAAATCTCAGTTCAGGACGTGGCGGCAACAACAAACATGGTTTTGTAGTGTCACAGCTAGTTTTGAGGTCAGGCGTATCAGGTCAGTATGTAACCTAATGTGGAAACTGGAAACTTGTAATGCACATAGTGTAGTAGGAGATGTTTATGTCAAGAAAAACATTTACATTTAGACTCTTATTCATTTATCAAACCTCCTGAAGGCATAATCCACGTCTGTTCTTCACCAGATTGTACACAGTATCTGATATACTGCTTCCAAAAGACTCCAATTAACTTTAATTCAAAAATGGTCATTTTCAGTCAGGAAATATTCAGTCAATATATTTTTTCCCACAAGTTCTTGTGTCACTAACTAAAGTTAATTGTTCTTATTAGTAATCTGGTGGTTCATATGGAAAAACAAACAAACAAACAAACAAACAAACCAACAAAAACCTTCATAATTAACTACAGTTAGCTTGATTGACAGGTCTGGTCTCCAATAAGATCAGCCCTAAAGTTGCATTTCATCCACATTCGGCACTGTCCTCGGGTTCAAGGGTTAGACCCGCCTCCACACTCTTATCCTCCTAAACCCGAGGCCACAAACCAAAAGGTTGACTTTTTTTTCTGACATTTCCGAAAACAACATCAAAACATCAGATTCTTGTGAACTTCACGCTTTCAGAAAAATAGAAGTTACATGAGGGCATTGATATGGAGTCTTCTGGTGAATGCTGTCTGCTCTTTTTATGGAGTGACAGAGTAACTATCCTATTTGTATTTAAGTAATTGTACCATTGTTACTGAATATCAGAGTAATCAACTGACTTATTGACTATTGCCAAAAGTAACTCCTTACTTAGTAAAATGTTACTCTCAACATTAATTACCAGTAATATGGGTTTTTGCAATTTCTTTTGACTTAATCAGATCATATAAAGTCCTTCACAGTCAATACAATCGTTACAATACAATAAAATAACAATTGTATTTTAGAAGGATAGCATATACATTTTAAGCAGGAAAAAATGTAATTATCAAATCATCATTATCGTAATCATCATTATTAAAAACATTATTCATTATTCTTCATAGATATCTTTCAAGTAGTACTCTCCTCTTCTTCTGGTTCCAGCTCTCTGAAGAGACCACAAAGATCCAAAATGACCAAAAATGGTGCAGCAGATGTTTATGCAGAATAGTCACCCAACATGTCACGAGTCTTTCCTCTGAGTTTATTCTGAGTGACACATGACAGTTGTATTGCTTTTAGAGAAGTGTGACCATTAATAGTTAACCATCAGAACATCCACGCGCGCTCAGTGCGCTGTAGTGAAACTAAGCCACACTCCGTCCAGGAACTCTGAGCTTCTTCAGGATCTCAGAGAGGGAGGTGCGCTGGACTCGGACCTGCGGCAGTCTCCTAAAAGCCCTTCCTCTCCTTTCCCCCCTCTCCATCACTTGACGGAGGGCACGAGGTGTGCAAGCATCCACCTCCTCCTCTTCCTCCTCCTCCTCCTCTTCTTCACCGGGTACCGGGCAGCCTCTCCACACTCCGTGGCAGCAGAGGCTACCGCAGCGCAGCGCAGCGCACCAGAGCGGAGCTGGAGGAGAGAAAGAGACGAACAGGAGAGGAGAGGAAGAGGAGAAGAGGAGGAGGAAGGACGGACCGTCTCCCCTCCGACAGGCGGGATTACACTCTGCAGCATCCTGTCGCTTCAACATGCCTCTGGAGAGTGAAAGACTCGCTGGGATTACTGCGCTGATCGCCTCGCTGCTGCTGGGCTCCTGTGGGACAGGTGCAGAAGGTGAGCGGCTCCGTGCGCTTCTGGCGCTGTCTGCACGGGAGGACTGTGGAGTTGTTGTTTTGTTGAAAGGGACCCTCGTAGGTTATTAGTGCACTAACACATCACTCAGCTCTGAGGGTATGGACTAACACTGGGGGGACATTGTGCATGTTTGGTTGGTTGCTGTCACACAGGCTCGTGCATACAAAAATAAATCAGCTAATTAGATAAGAAAAGAAAAGGAAAACAAGTTGTTTTGGATGGTTGTAAAACTGATAGGGTACACTCTCTACAAGTAAGAAAAAATAAATAACTGGTATTTTTTCAGGAATTATTTTAATTATCAGTAAATTTGCTGATTATTTTCTCCCAAATTATTATGGAGGCTATACAACGTCAAACTGCAGGATGATTTCTCAAAGTTAAAGATGATGCCTTCAGTGGTTTAAAACCCAGAGGTTACAATAATATAGCACAAAAAAAAAACATTCACACTGGTGACGCTGCAACTTTGGCCATTCTCCAAAAAAAGTTGTGATAGCTGCATTAGTTTTGTCATCACTTTTGTAGGAATATTCCCTTTTTACACAACTTTTTTTTCCAAACCTTTATTTAACCAGATAAGCTGATTGAGATAAAGAATCTCTTTTTCACAAGCAACCTGAACTAAACACACAGAATAAGGGAGCAAAGGCTGTGGTTGCAAGAGGATTTTGATCTGCACTTGCGACCTGTTTCTTTAGTTTTTTTGGGGAAAAGCACAGCTCCTGCAGTTTATGCAGTGAATTTAGTGAATTAAACAGTTGGCTGGGTCTCATCCGACCACCGCGGGGGCTTGTTGTTGAAAGGGAGCCTACATCCTCTGGGGATTTACGGCTGTCAAGTTTTAAGAGATACCGAATCCCACAAGTTGCCTTCTTATTTTAGCTTTTCCAGCATTTGATGTTTTCTCATGAGAGAAAAAAAAAAAAAAGACTCTGGTCTATCTGTGGAGATGTGGGAAAGCTGCTCGGGGGGGGAGCTGCTTCTTTAGCTCCAGTTTTATACTCAGAAAATGTTTCAGGGTAGATCCTAAAAAAGTGTCTTCTTAGGTAAAGGGGATTTCTAGAAAGAAGTCCCTACATTTTTTTGCTTATCTAATAGCTGTGTGAGAGATGAGGATTGTGAGGAAAGAGATTTTTTTTCCTTAGCAACAAGTGTGATAGATCTCCTTTCCCCTGCTGTTATTGAGTCCCTGGGTGCATATGAGCTGTTAGTTTCCTCTCGGGAGGTTTTAATGAAGAGTTCCAGGAGCTGCACAGTTGAAGTCGCTCAGTAAAATCTCACACCGTGTCCTCCCCACTGTAATTACTGTACTCTATTGCAGTGATGCTGTATATAAGGGAAGCCTTTTATGTGACAGCCCTAATAAATCACTAATTCCTGAAGGATCAGAAGGTTTTCACACACACATTGTTAATCCCTGGAGGGACTTTTAGGTCCTGAAACCCACGTTTTTTTTAAAGAGGAGGTGTTTATATCATTGACTAAAACTGACCAAAATTAAGATGAAAGCGGTCTATTGTGTTGGCTCAGGTACAACCGTTTCCCCCACTGGTTGTGAAACACAGCACAACAAGAGACATTGAGAAAACCTGCAATTTTTCCATAATACTTCACCGTGCTTCATATATTTTGCTCGGCAGCATAACGTGTATCAGTCACAGTCTTTATCACCCACACAACAACCTGTCTTCTGTCCAGATTTTGCTTCCTAAGCAATGAAAATGTTTCAGTCCAGTAAAGATCTGTCATATCATTCATCACGTTTTGCCTAATAAGGGTGAGGAGGAGGATTCTCTCATTGTCACACACATCGTCCTCAGTGACGTCTTCCTCTGTTAATCCTGACTAATGTAATCCTCACCTCTCTAACTGTATCTTTGACTTGAGCTTCTTACTTAACCACACCATGAGACATCATAGGCAGGTGACAGATGTGATGAATGGCTTGAATTTGGACAATGGCGCACAATTTCAGGCAATATGTCAAGGAAGCACAAATCTCCACCAAAGGCATAATTCATGTACATGTGACTAATTTATGACTTTCATTTACATCTGCCATTACAGTAGAGGGATTTTCACTGATTTCAGGCTGTTTTGAACGTCCTATCACTCAATCCTGCCCAAAATCAAACTGTTCTTTGGATCAAAGCAGTCTATCATGTCCCACCACTTTGAAATTGCCTCAAAAGATCAGATAATAATAACTTTGAGTTATGAAATCTGATCTACACTAAATTGTCCCAGGGAGTAGATATTATCATCCTGCATACGTGTGTAGTTAAAAAAAACATCAAGATGTAACAAAGTTATGAATTTTCTTTTTTCTTTCTTTCTTTTTTTTTTTTTTTATTAAACATTTTTCCCTGTCATAGCAGATAGGGATTTTCTAGGGATTTCATTTTTTTCAGACAGGTTTCCATCCTCTTATCCAAAATGTAATCATTTGTTCCATGGTTATTATCTCTCTAGATTCTTTTCAGGAGTGTTTCCTCTATTATGTTGCTAACAGACGCCGTCATCAAGTAATCATATGCTGAAGAAAAGGAGCTGAAGACAGAGTTAAGAGTTGAAGGAGAAGATTTCAGAACCATTTCCCAAGCACTTCAGCAAACATCATTTTAATTAATATATTTCTCATGAATTGATGTGTACATAAAGCCAGACAAGTTCACATAATGCTGATTAAGCCTGTCGGCCCCTTGCAAATCTCTCTGGATTTTGCAGTGTTGCAATATTTTCACATCAGTTGTGATGCTTTTTAGGTCTGTCAGCAATGACTGGTTTACCAGGGAAGCAACTGCTGTCATGGAGCATGCATTGTAAGCACATATCGAGAGTGTTTGTGTGATTCCTTTGCTGCTAGATGATCGAAACAGAAAAAGTTCAGGTTCAAACTGAACCCTAAAACCTGAAATCACATATATTTGTTCCAGTTTATCTCAGTACACAGTGTAGAAAATATTCAAAGTTTCACGTAAGAAAATACAGGACAAATCCAACAATTCTTCATACCTCAGTGACAAAAAAACGTTTATTTGTGCCTTTTAAATCACATCAAATTGGCGTGTTTTTATGGTTAGGGGTTGGTTCAGTTGAGACAAGTTAGGGAAAGAAGTTCCTCATCATTAACAGGATTCAGTGATGACTGATGGTGGGAAACACCACAGCCTCCAACTTCCTACTTCCAGCCGTTTACCCTGACCTCAGATTCAGTGGTTTTGCACAAAAGCCACAAAACCACTAGGATCAGTGGTCAGCTGTAGAACAGAGGTGTTTTGTACTGTTTTGTTCAGCCATCCTGGAAATTGAAAGTGTTACCTTCTGACCACCATCTGTTTGGTCAATCATGCCATAAAGTGGGTGTGAATGGGTAATTGTTGTATTTGGGAAGTTACAGAAATGGCCCCTGAAGCTATTTACCAACATGCATTTCTTATGGAGTACAATGCATAGTTAATTAAATTCAGCCCCATTCAGTTTTATTTATGAAACACCACATCCCAACAAAAATCATGTCAGGGCACTTTACAGAGTAGAATTTCAATTTCAAGCATTTGAAAAAAAATTACTACTCACTTTCACTTTCATCATCCTCATCACCTGCATCATCAATGACAATGTCTCTGGTAAACACTCAAGACGTCCTTTGTCTAACCTTCCTTTTATTTTGAAACTACCATCCATACCACATTATTGCAAGCAGTGTGCAGAAAACACACTCCTTCTGCATTTGTCCAAAACTTTACGGAAAACACAATTTTGCCTTTGTGTTGATTATTGCACCGATGCAAGCAGCAGGGTGACTTCAGGTAGCGTTTCATCTCTCAGGTGGCTGAGACTGTGGGCTGAGTAGATGTTTGATTATTTAACTAGTGGAGGCTCAGAAACTTTAAGGTGTTGTTATTTTCTCGGAGAGCTGGAAATTCATCTCCTGCAGTCCACGCCAGACAGAGAATAAGTTGGTGAAAAAAATATGCCGGGAGAGAAGTTGATTTAAATTTGGGCCCAGCTCCCTGCTTCATATGCGAACAGCTCCGGTCTCATCAGAATTTATTACTTTTCAATGAGCTGGTGGTTTGCACTGAGAGAACATAAACCTCTGAATAAAATCAATTTGATGTGAATGTGTGAGACGTTTTCCCAGCACACCCTTCCTGTCCTTTATGCTCCACGCGATGGAGCGTGGTCTTGGGGAACCAGTTTGAGGAAAGAGCAAAGTAGTCGAGAATAAATTGCCCTTTTTCTCTGTGTCGCGTGTTTCGTAGAAGTGAAGTCATGAAGAGGTTCTGATTAAGTCAAGGTTGCATAAAGGAGGCAGCGGCTGGTGGTGTTGAGCCTGGAGCTGCCAGTCATGAATCTAGATTTATTAATCCAGGGACAAGTAGTTAAGCGATAAAAGTGACAGAGAACTGCAGTCCATCCATCTGCCTTTTGTGACCTGCGGGATTTTGTGTTTGCCCAAGGCCGGCTCCCCAGTGGACGTCTGCCTCCCTAAAAACAGACCCATTCATCAAATGGCTCTGTCATTATATCAGATGACTTGTTATCGGTCCGAGAATCGGCCACATTCTGCTGAGGTCACTACTCACTGTCACTCTCCACTGAAAGCAGCAGGAAAGTGGAAGCTGCGGGCATCAGCTATTAGCAAAAACACACTGTGTGTTAATGTGGAGTGACACGTTGAACTGTAATTTATTCACTTGTTTGTGACTGCCTGTGAGACAATCACACTCTGCATTCAGTTTGTATCTATTTTCCACATAATGAGGGTTATCTTTAATAAGTGTCCAGTCCTCACTGAGGATTGTAACTCTGCCATATCTCACATATTCAGGTAGATAAACACTGTTTCATTCATCCACCAACAGACTGTTTCTAGAATCCATAGGCTGTAGGAATGACCAATGTGGGGGTGAAAAAAAAAGTGCATTACTCCTGATGGCCACTAGATGCTGATTTTAAAAAATCTCTTGCTCCAGCTGATTTCAATAAATCAGGAAATATTCAATAATGCCAACTAGAAAAGCACTCGGAGAGCGCAGACCTCCGCCAAGCACCGTTAAGGCCAATTCATACTTTCCACGTCCACATGTGCGCGTTGGTGTGCGAGGATCCGCGTCACGTAAATCTTGTCATCGAACACGTCATCAAGCGCTCGAGCGGACAGGCGTTCGCGTACAGCTCAAAAGGGCGGAGGGCGTGAGCAACTGCGCATGTGTAAAAATCAATACAAGCAACTGCACTGCGCTTGCGCCAGCATATCAACATGGACGCCTTCGAGGAGAGACTTTGCGAGGAGAATCCTTCAAAAAATTTGTGGATCCAGACGGTGATCCAGATCACTTCCAAAATCTAATCATTTGTTCCTTATCCCCATCTGGACAATCCCTGAAAATTTCATCAAAATCTGTCTCTAAGTTTTTGAGTTATTTTGGAAACCAACAGACAAACAGACAAACCCCGGCAAAAACATAACCTCCTTGGCGGAGGTAATAAAGTCATACTGGTGTCATTAGCTGAAGTCAGCTCATCTTATTAGTGATCAGGTGATCCATGTGAAACGGGGCCTGGCCTCCAGAGACCAACTCAGAATTCGAGTCTCACTCAGCTTAAGGTTTCCTCACTCCTCCCTTCATTACCAAATATGGTCATTTCTTTCTCCATACAACCAACATGGTGACATTCAAATGCCGAATACCAAATTCTTCAAAACACAAGTTCACAAACCAACAGGTGACTTCATGTTAACTTGGTCCAGATATGATATAACCAGTAGCAGGATGCCTGAAAATATTTCACAATAAAAGCCAAGTTAAGAAACAAGTTTCTGTCTGAAACGTTAGCAGTACGCTTTTATTTGAAAGTGGTTAAAGGAAGTGTCAAGTTTATATTAGCAGTGTAATGTATACTACTTTAATCACACTGACATATGAGATGCATCTTTACTTGAGTGCTACAAAATTTACAAAATCAACAAAACAAAACTAAAAAATCTGTCTAACCACAAGGTCTATTTGGTTGCTGTTCAGTAGCTCTCACTTCTATCACATTATCTTCATGAGCAGATGGAGTTTGCCTAGTTGTCATTCTGTTGTAGATGTTCACATTTCCATCTCTTCTAAGCCATTTAAACACTCTTCATCCACACTGGCCCACTTCCATGACAACAAGGCAAACACCTTCTGCTGGTGGATTCATACAAAAGCTCCTGAACGTTCACCAAACAGACCGTGTGCTGAGATCTTTCTGTCAGCGGTCCAGTTTAAAGTATAAACTGTGGACTCAAAAATGTTTCTGCTTCCTGTTAAACTCTATAAAGTACTGTTTACTAAAGACGATTGGTGATTATTCACCAATCAGAAGTTTTAACATTTGAATCTATCATGCGTGATCATGCAGTCACTCTAATCTCAATAATCACAATCATGTTCAGCTTGAATTTCCACATCAACATTTCTTCACCAACCAGACCAGTGTTGTTCCCTGCTGATAAAAATACAAAGAAATAATTAAACATATATTCATTTAAGTTACAGAAACATGAAAATGTAACACATTACAGAGTAGGACACACTGTTTCATTGACACACAGTAACTGACTACTCAGCATTATGCGAAAAAGTCTTTCCTTCGTTTGCTCGAGTAAGAATTCAAACCTGCAGTGAATCATTTTGTCCACCTGGGGGCAGCACAACAATCTGTAAACTTTAACACTTTGCAAACTTCTGGCCACCTGATGATCCAGTTATATTCTGTTAGCACCGTTTGAGGTCTTCTTGTGCTGCTAATTGCTGCACTGTGTTCACCAGCAAGTTGCTTCTGTCTGCTGCAGGTTGTTTTTTTCTTTGTAAACTGATACTAGTGGCAGGAACCAGAGCAATCACCTAAAAGATGTAAAAACCTTTCATTGCACTGAGGAGAGCAGATTGGGATAAATGTCTATGATTCTGACATAAACATCTGAACAGCTGCTATTTAAACAAAACTGATTATAGCAGCTAATAATAATGCTAATGCAGTGCAAATAGAAATATTTCAATAAAAATAAATACATTCATATGAATTCCTAGAGCAGGGGTGTCAAACTCATTTCAGTTCAGGGTACACATACTAGTCAAATAACAGCATAATAACCCATAACTATAACAACAACTCTAATTTTCCCCTTTGTTTTAGTGCAAATAAATACATGTACATTATGAAAATGTGTATATTTAACAAAACCTCTTACAAAACATTTCTGACATTTCCTAAGAAAAATAAGTGCAGTGGATCTACAAAGGCACAAAACATTTAGTCACAAGAATCTGGAACTAAAAACTAGACCATTTCACTTTATGTTTAAAACAACTTAACTCGAAATTATTATAAATGTACATCCATTTCCACATCTGCGTAGAATCACCTGAACTGACTCACCACATCATACAAACTTAAGTGGGAGCTATTGAGGAAGAAGGTTAAGTTATTTTGTAAATGTATCAAATTTGTACATAAAAAATACATAAAAGTTGCGGCAAATTGAAGTTAATGTCGTCCGTTTCATTTTTATAAATTTGTAGATTAGACCCTCTGATGGGCCAGATTTAGCCATATGTTTGATACCTCTGGTCTGGAGGATCCTTCTTTCTGTCCTCTATTGTTGGGATCATCCAACTGTGAATCTCACATAGAGACCAGTGTTCCTCCAGTCATCTCATTGACAAAACTGTCATTTGGTTTAGTATTTCTATTAGTGTGGTGGGAGAGAAGAAGAAAAGATAAAGAAGTAGAGGAGTAGTAGAAGTGATGAGAGTTGTACAAAAAAAAGTGGAGGAGTTTGGTTCAGTGCCCCGTGTGGACATCCATTGCCGGTCCCCCTCCGTCTTTTAGCCATGCAGTGACACTCCCAACTCCTTCTCTCATTTCACCCATCAGTGAGTTTTCTTTGTGTGTATGTGTGTGTGTGTGTGTGTGTCGTCAGATTCGTTCGCCTGACTCCCCTCTCCTCACCTTCACACAGCTGCAGCTCTGTGGTGCACAGCAACACAAGTTTCAGCAATAAAGTCCTATTCTCCTGCATCACACTCTTATTTTCCTGCCTGCAGGGTGACAACATTGTAACATGTTTTGTTTTGTTTCCAACATCCTTGCATTCTCTTTGGAGAAAATTCTGCTCTTATGAAAACCAATAAGTGCTATATCTTAGGATGTTTTCACTTGAAAATATCCTAAAACATCCTCACCAGACATTTCAAGTTGGAAACATGAAATGTCTGGTGAGGATGAAAATGGGGCATCTTGTATTACAACTATCAGGTTGTTAAGCAGATCAGTTTTATTTGAGTAAACCAATAACAAACTGAAGTAGTGCACTGCATACCAACATTTCCTAAGATTGATATTTTAATGGATGTCAAGTGATCATCTATTGAAATGCCACCATGTTGATTGTTTGGAGCCAGAAGTTACCATATTTGGGTTAGGGTTCGGGTGGGTGTGACCCTTGAACCCGAGGACACTGTTTGATGTGTATGAGCCTCTAAACCACCTGATAATCATTGGAGACCAGACATGTCAATCAAATGAGTATGAAGTGAACCTAATATGAAGTGAGGAGGGAGGAGGCAGGTCTGACCCTTGAACCCAGGGAAGAAAGGAAGCAAGGAAGGAATTGGTTATTGGGGGAAAGTTTATTTTTGTCTGTTTGACTGACAGTAGTTGACAGGCTGAGACAAAGTAAACCCACATTTGCTTTAGCTTGCTATCAACAGCCACAGTGACATCTTGACGGAGCAAAGTTATATTTGCAGATAAGTTTAAATGTTTAACCGTGTAAGCTGATGTTAGCTGTGCACTCTGCTGAATGTTTGGTTAGTTGCTTGTTCAACAAGGTTAGACACAGTAAAAGATCAGCTCCACTTTATGTGCATTTACCGTGCAGTACATTCAGGCCACAGGGGTGAACATGGTTTTATATTAAAGTTAATTAGCCAGCAGTGTTTGAAAACCCAGAAAGTATCTTGACAATCCTCCAAGACTGTGTTTCCAATGTGGAAAAAAAAAAAACATTGGTGTACAACCCTAACCCATTACTTTGGTTGTTTAAAGTCACTTGTCACTCCAGCTGATGTTAGCCAATCAGAAGAAAGTGGGTTCTTAAGAAGGTGGGGCAGGTCAAAACAACCCATTTCCCTTATAGCAGCGGTCTCCAACCTTTTTTACACCACGGACCGGTTTAATGTAGGCATTATTTTCAAGGACCGGCCTTCAAGATGTGGCAGATAACTACAGTGAAAATAATATAACACGACCGACATAAAAAGTTGTCCTCTTACTCTTTGCAAAGAAGCCAAAGACGTTTGTATTTTATTCATTTTCGCTAGTTTGCAGGCTTATTTTTTGGCTAACGTATCTGACGTTATACGTGATAGGTGATATGTTTTATCACATGACCGAGACAAGCGTATTGACGTGTCACGAGGCAATGGCAAAAGTTAAGCTGAAGAGAATCCGGTCGTTAATTTCAAAATAAAATGTCTTTCAGACTCTAATAATCAATGCAATGGAAGTTATATTTTTATTTATTCTTTCTGTGCAGCCCGCTAACAACTGCTCCACAGACCGGTACTGGTCCCCAGCCCGGTGGGTGAAGACCACTGCCTTATAGGATACATAAGGACTTTTCAGAACTGCAGTCTATGTAAAACTACTCTATAGGAGACCAAGACTATAATAAAAGTGATGCTTGAATGTGAGCATAATAGGTCCTCTTTATTTGTCTCATTAGAACATGAGTCAACATGTGTAACTAGTAATTGTCCCCTGATAGTTTCAGAGCTGTGTTTGAGCCCTGTGGTTGCACTCAGCATCAACAGGCCCTTCAAAAAACAAACATCTCAAGATGAAGCCAACAGATGGATACTAAACAGGGGAAAGCTGCAAAAACACATTTCCAATTTCTACTTTCTGAGAAATGATTATGAAGGGGCAGATAAAGGAGTATGTGGGAGTCAAGACAAAATCTGACAGAGCAAGAAAACTTTTGCACATTGGTTGAGATGAAAGGCAAAGAAACAAAACCCCACATGACTGCAAAGGAGCTGCAGGATGGTTTTACCTGTCACAGGAGTGGTGGTGCACTGCATTGCACTGTGCACCACTGATGCAGAAACATGGTCTACTTGAAAGAATCATGAGGAGAGAAACCTCACCTGCATCACAAACGTCAATGTCTACACAAAGCAGACATTGACTTTTGGATAAGACACTGAAGGAGCCAGAGTGTTTAAACAAGTGCTGTGGACAGATTGAAGATGAAAAGCTGTGTGGCACGATATCCCAGACTCTGCAATCCAGACTTTTCTTTGTGATTTCTTTGGACTTCAGTCATGTAACACAGGACAAGACTCTTTCCCTCTCGATGTATAATTCATTGTTTAACTCTACAACTTTCATAATCCTGGACAACTGTTACACAATAATTTCCCTGCTGGAGATGAACAAAGTTTTTCTGATTTGATTTGATGTGATGTGGCTGCAAGTGAAGCAGGAAACATCACACAGACTCCTATAAATATCAACAAATTCTGGATGTACACACCGTGCTGTCACTCAACAAAACAACACTGGAAATAGGTTTTTACAACAGGATACTCATTAAAACAAGAAACCTGGTTAGTGTAGCTGAAGTAGGGGATTTAAAAACCTGTTAGAAGGTAAAGCAGGTGTATGCAAATGTGCCATGTAACTTCTGGTTTACGGTTTACTTTGCATAATCAGGCTACTTATGTGCATGTAATCCAAGCAGACCTAAAAAAAAAATCCACCATCAGCTACTTAAAGAAACTCAAGCAGCAGCTTTAGGAATTACTCCCACAGTACCCCGACTCAAGCAACACTGAAAATCTGTGGGTAGATCTGTGGGAGCATTTTTAACCTGTCATATCTGCCAAAGAGGTGGTTATTAACTACTGGTCGTGCCCCAGTGTAATGCTGTTAATTTTCTGTTTTTAATAAATAACATGCAATCACCATTTAAAGAAGGGGTTGTATTTAGATCTTTTTACTTTGAAATCAAATCCAATATGTAATTTGCCCATAGGTGCCAAATCTCATGCACACAAGTCTATGATTAGTAATGTGTTTCAGGATGCTCTGTGCAACTTCAACCTATATACAGTATCACATGTCTCAGCCGTCTCCCTCAATGCTTCTCCTCTCTCAATCAGTTCAACAGTGAATCAGCTCCACATTAGTTTGTGATACAGATTATTGTTCGTCTCTGACCTTCCCTGCTTACAATTTAGTGACAACCTCCATGTCTGTCAGTTAAAGCAGTGGAGATGTAAGTGGGAGCTGACATGTAAGAGCCTCTTGAAATACATCATAATTATACCCATCAGGACCCTACGATCCTGCACTTCTGCTCACCTCCTCATCTGACATCACTAATTTTGTTCCTGTGGTTTTGGGCGTCATCCTAATTTCTTTTGACAGAGGTTTTTAACAAATTCATTTAAGCTGAATTATTAAAACCTTGTGAAATGATGGCCAGAATAGTCTTTTTTTTTTCTTTTTAAGAAGGATTTATCAATACATCATTATTCAGGATTTCAGAGATCTTGAGGAACAGAATAGTTTTTGTTTGAAATCCACCTTTCTCACAAATCAACAGATACAGAAAGTGTATCAGAACAATGTAAATACAGAATTCAAGGGGCAACTGTTATTATGTCTTTTTTGACATGGATCGACAAGACAAAACAAAAAAATGTGTTCATGCTTTAACAATCACTGGTGCATCCAGTTGATTTTAGAAGTCAAATAATTGAATGAATAGAAAACACGTGTGTGAGATCAAAGGCTTTCAGCTGCTTGACACACCTGAAAGTAGAAGGTTGAACTTCTGGTGACTCAGTATCTGGCAAAACTGTCACAGTGAAGACAGAGGAAGACACAGAAGGAGACAAGAAAATATGACTTATTACTTATTATTTTTTTAAAGGAATAGAAAATCCATGGTCAATATGCAGTTTGGAAGATAGATTATGACATAAACTAAACATTTATGGGAATGTTTGAAAATGAAGAGCTCATAAAACTAAGACATCCCTCTTTGAAAGTCAGAATTCCCCCATCATGGACGATTTCATGGAGGCTGCCATGTTGAAAGAGCACATGTGATGTCAGAGCCTTTCAACCAATCAGAGAAACTTTTTTTTTTTTTTTTGGATTGGTTAAAATGCTCTGACATCATATAGGTGCAGCATATTAAAACTACACATTCTGGGTTAGACTGCATCATGGCAGCCCTGTGGTGGCACAAAACACTCACAACTTTTTCATAAATGGTCAAATATGTTTGAATTTTTTCTTCTCAATATTACAACTACAACCTCTGCATGTATGTACGTTCAATTTACTGTTCCTTTAAGTAAAGCTTGATTTATGTTACTAGCGTTAGTGCGAGGAAAGAGTGAATACTGCACACAGTGACAAACACATTGAGTGTGATGGATGTAACAAGTGCATTGTGGTTAGTTTCTTACTATTTATTTTTATTCAGCTCCTAAATTGCAAATTGCGTCCTCATTTTGTAGCGATTTTTAGAAAGTTTTGTTCCATCTGAAGGCAATAACTTGAAGATACTAAGTCTAACAGAGTTTTGCAAATATAGAGCGATATAGAAAGTCAACTTAAAGAAGTAGCGTGGCATTGTTGCATAATTTTTAAAGGGAGAACATCGAATTCACCAAACCGTCATGAGAAATATTTTGTTATTTAGTTGAGATGACTTGTCCCACTGGCTTTCCACTGCCCTCCAAAATCTGTGTAGCTCAAAGTTGAAGTCGTGCACAAATGGTTTTTGTCTTTCAGACAAAAGACAATAGTTTGCATAATTACTTTTAAAAAAATCTTTTAGAAACTTTAGCTCTTCTCCGCCCACAGAGAGAGCCAACCCTAAGTGCTGGAGGCGAAATGGGAAAGGAGGAAGAGCATAATAATTTGTAAAGTCTATTTGTTTTTATAACAAAGTGACTTCACGTCCTCTCAGCGAGATTGTCTGCAAAGACGAGTATTCACTGTCTTTTCCCTATTTTGAAATGCAAATATGATCTATTAATGATATTCTCATCACGCGCTCCACATGTCTCCTCTTGGGTCCATTAGTAGAAGTGATGTAACCTGCAGCAATTCTCCCAAATCTACATAAGACCGACATATTTCATTGTGAAAAATCTTCCGTTTTTTTCCCCCACATTACTAAAGTGTGCATTCATTTTTTTCCGTTGTGCTTGTTTCAGCACTCAGCGTGAGTGCTAATGTGATGAGTGTTAAACCTCAGTCTCCAGAAAAATGTTTTAATTGCTGCTTTGTTACGCTGCAGTTTTTCTTTTGATCATTTAATTTGCTGATTAGCTCTGCCACCCATGAAGCCACGTATTAATGTAGTTACCACTGAAGAAAATTGCAGTATTGTTTTCTTCCCATCTCAAAGAAAAAGTAGTTAATTATGTTGCAGGAAGCAGTTTATCGAGGGTACTGTAGACGTAATGTAATTTTTTTAGCTCGGGAGGTCTTCGATGGTGAGAGTCAGCAGAATTGTTGGGCTGCCTGGTGCGTCTCTAACAAACCAAGGGGCTGGAAAGCAGGAACAAACGTTACTCTTGTTACTAGAAGTCAGCCCCGAAGCAGAGGGTCTCAGCTGAGCTGACAGACTGTCAGGCTCCAGTCTGCAGCCAAAGCAGCCACAGGATCCACATCAGTCTCAGCCAGACTGCATTACCAGGCGAGCTATCAGTTCGGCTTGCACAGACACAAACCAGCAATGATTATGGATGACTCAACAGAATACTTTTATTTGACAGCTTGTGGAGGGAGAAGAGTGATGAAAAGTCACCAATGGAATTGACTTCTGAAGTTTCTGGAAAACTGTCAATCACAGCTCAGTTGTACTTCAGTGTGAACATAAGAGGAAACTATAAACTCTGAGTTTTAATCATTTATAAACAAGACTGAGCAGTCTGCAGCGAGGACAGTGGCTCTGTGAGGATGTAGTGTTTTTGTAGCAAAAGATGTTTGATGGAGGAAAGTCGAGGTGTAAAGTTAGTTTTTAGGATGGCAGTGCTGGTCCAGCTGTGTAACACAACAGATTTTCAATTGGTTGCCATTAAATTGTATGCAGAATTCATGGCTCCTTGACTTATATCTTGCATGATCATTTCACTTTAATCTAGCACTATATACCTGGTACTAGTATTGTCACTGTATGTGTGTCAGCATGCTGATGTTAGTATTTATTGTTGCTCAATACCCTGCTGTGCATAAACACAGCTTTACAGAGCTGCATGACTGGACCTGACATTTAGCAGTTGTGACAGAATAAATATTATTCCCCAGAGGGTGGTGTCACCATGAATGTCTTTGGCAACTTGTAACAAAGCATTTTTTTAAATGTTGTGAGCACTGAAGTGTGAAAAGATGTGCGTGGTAGTTTTCTGTGTGCATGATGTGAGGAGAAAGGTCCATATGTGAAGTGATTCATTTGGTTTTTTGGAGAGCAGTGTCAGGTAACTTTTTTTAAGAACATTGAGATATGACATTCAAGTGTTTCTACATTTTATTGGTATTAGTTAGGATATTCTTATTTTACTTTAACTTATTGCTCAAAGTACTGTATAGCCATCACAATTCATCAGAACCATGAATGCCTGCACTGAATTTCATGAGGCAGTTTATCTACAAACGGTGGTAGAGAGAAAAAAATCAGCGGATCATTGTCATTTGGATACATCCTCTGGATACTATGACACTCTGCATACAGCCATGCTGATCAATCCAATAGGTATTTACAAATTATTGGCCATCAACATCCTTTGAGCCAGTTCCTAGATTATGACTGAAAAACTTTTTTTTCTAGAAAGAAATTTTTAATTTGAAAACTAATTCATCTTGTACTTAAATGATCATTTTTATGGAGGGAGGACTGGCATGTAAGAGCTTTACTGCATGGTCTAACTGCTGTTATTACTATGCATATGACTATAAATCCCTTGAATCTTGATGTTGACAATGTTGCAGTGACATGTTTAGTGAGACACGCTGACACACACAATCGACGAGAGCTGACAATGTGACAGTGTGAGGTCATACATGTGACATGTCACTCAGATATCTCCAATTTAATGTCACTCAGTCAGAGTGAGGCTGCTCCCCGTTCGGCAGCCTCAGAGACTCACTGGAAACATTATGCATGACTTGTTTCTCCGTACAACCACAAAATATGCAGCCCTACAGATGGCAAAGCAGAGTTTTCTAAAGTGTGACTTTTGACGTCTCCCGGTGTCTGCCCACTTCTTCCTTCTTGTCGTGTTGTTCATCTGCTTTCTTTATATACCTGTGGGACCAGACAGGTTCTGTACCCACCGGTGGATTTTGACTTGAGTCTGAAAAACCCAAAGGATGCAGGCTTGAGGAAGCTGCTGATCTTGATATAACATTTCCAATAACAAAGAGTCAACAATGGCTTTCTAAAAACAGCAGGTTTCTGTTTATATTCATATAAATTCAATGAAACCAACAAAAACAAAAGTTCTCAAGTGTATGTTTGCAGGTACAAGGAGCAAATATGAGTTTGGATTTTATTGTTAGAAAAGATTTATTCTTGTGTTTCAAGTAAGTTTGAAAAGTTGTTTAGTAGTGGCAGAGGTTTGTGCTCCAATGCACCTTTTTAGTTTCCAGCACAGTTTGTACAGTCAAACAGTGACACAGTGTGTAAAGCACATGAACACATGAACCTTTGTGTGGTGGCAGCTCTTTGTTAAAAGGGTGAGAAGATCACAAAGGCACAAGCAAACAGCACACTGCACAAACGGTATTGCAGGGCCTCATTATCCCGCTTACTGAGAACGAGAGATTAACAAGTTGACTCTGAATGTGTTGGACACATTCACAGCATTGAACTCTTTTACCTTTCTCTCAGTGTTTAGCATCTCCAGGTCTTCTGTTGTCTCTCTGGTACAAAGCTATTTCATTAAAATGGTGAAGCGGCGTATAGACTGCAGGTGCGTGGACTTTCTCTCTCTTCTCGCTCTTTCCCCTGCTCCTGTACCTGAATCGTGAAGCAAATCATCTGAGTGTTGTCGTCTGACTCGCGTCAGTTGATGCCTGAAACACTCACTGAGCATGTCAGACAGAGGAGAGGAAGTCAAGGTGCAGTCGACGAGTTTTGCTGATCCAAGAAGTGAATGCATTAAAAGCTCTGGTGTACACTGATGTTGTTGTGTTGTCTACTTACAACTAAACTGTAACAGAAAATATGTTTAAAACAAAAAACGAAAAGCAAAAACTGCAATCAGATTGTCTTTTTCTGAATCATAGTCTTACATGTTTGACAGGTCACAAATATGTTACTGCTGAATATATGAGTAACGTGTGAACTGCCGATCTGGAGTACAATATCTACAATATTTGTAGAGACTACAGCCTCATTTAATGGTTGTGTTTAGGTACCCTCAGCACTTGGGTTTAGGGCTTGGGAAAGACTGTAGCCTGAGTTTATCCAGATAAAGTTCAATATTTTCCCAACCTTAATCAAAGTGCTTTGGATGCCTAAAGTTACCTCAAGACAAGAGTCTTAAGTTAACTTCACCTGGATGTGAATCCTGGTCATCGTCTTGGACCATCTCTAATGCCATTTTTAGATGTGATCTTTCTTTTATTGAGAAAATATGCTGCTTCTCAACATAATCTAGCTACAGATTAATTAGTTGCACTGAAACACAACAGACACATTTGAATTGTAGGAATAAACTTTCTGAAATCTAAACTTTTTGGCTTTGTTGCAAAAACAATCAACTTCAGACATTCGTACAAGCACCATTTAATTAATGATTTTGTTTTCTCACCAGGGGCTAAACATGTAAAGGCCTTTTGAGTGGCAGGCTATGGAAACCCTTTCCTGTTTTCATCACAGTTAGTTTGGAAGTTAGGTAATTATGAGACAAGTCTAAAGTTAGAGACTGCAGCCTGCTGCGTTGTTATCCCGCACTCTTGTGTTTACAACACAATTAGAAAAAAAGTGCAATCATTTGATTGACAAAATGAGGTGTGGCTCGAGGGCTTCTTGTTTGATGATTTGAAGCATCACTGTTTCAGTGGCAGATAGCACAACACTAGTTTTTATATCCATACATTGTCATTCATCATATTTTATGATTGCAATTGAGATTAAAATAGACAGGAGTTTGTTTGTACTACAGTGGTAACATTTGAAATAGAAACTCCCAACTCATAACTTGAACAGAAATAGAGAAAGAAAATTAAAAAAGAGTTATTTTTGGCACAGCCTCGTGTTAGATGACTTACATATAGATGCATATAATGGTGTCATATTATGTTTCAGCTGTAGACTATCAGGACTGGTATTGTTATTATTCTTCTCCACAGTAGTGAAGTTCCTCTCTGCTGTCAGTCTGGTCCCCAGAGAAAGTTATGACTGTACATTCCTCTGGTTGAGTCCAACAAAGCCTCGGTCAGTGGCAGGGATGTCACGAGCCTTTTATGTTTATTTTCTTTAAGCAAACCAATGTTTGTGCTTTACCTTTTTCTCACAGTTCTCTTACTGTCACAACACCATGCCTGTTCAAACAGCTGTTTCTTCTATTCAGGTACCTTCACCACTCATGACTTTTTACAACAGTGTTCACCATTAATGTATTTGTATTTTACAGTCGGTGTACCACCAATATTCACTACTTGCTCTGGTCTGTCAGCTTCAGTCCATCACTTCAGATGTACGTAACTCATTGGTTGGTGAAGCTTGACACGACCGCCATATTGGTACAGGAATGTCAGACCTCCTATTGCGTGTATATCTTTAAAGACATGGCAACGCAAAATACTGCAGATTTCTGGCAGTAATCCTGCCTCAGTTGTCACAGTACACTTTGGCGCACAGTTCGATTTTCAGCTGGAACACATACTTTTCATAATCAGGCATTAATGAACTAATGTTGACTCATTTTCATTTGCTCACTTTGTTATGATGGAGTTTTGGTGCACTGTCCTCCACATGGCATCTGTGTTAGAGACTATTTCTTAAAACCATAAGACAGGAAGTCAGGGATGTTTTTGGTAGCCTCCTTTTACTTTGATTGGAAAAGTGTTGCATTTTATCCATCCATCCATCCATCCATCCATACATCCATTATCCAACCATCCATCCATCCATCCATCCATTATCGATCCATTCATCCATCCAATCATCCATCCATCCATTATCCAACCATCCATCCATCCATCCATCCATCCATTATCCAACCATCCATCCATTCATCCATCCATCCATCTATCATCCCATCCATCCATCCATCCATTATCCAACCATCCATCCATCCATCCCCATCCATCCATCCATCCATTATCCAACCATCCATCCATCCATCCATCCATTATCCATCCATCCATCCATCCAATCATCCATCCATCCATCCATTATCCATCCATCCATTATCCAATCATCCATCCATCCATCCATCTATTATCCATCCATCCATTATCTATCCATCCATCCATCCATCCATCCATCCATTATCCATCCATCCATCCATCCATTATCCAATCATCCATCCATCTATCCATCCATTATCCAATCATCCATCCATCCATCCATCCATCCATTATCCATCCATCCATCCATCCATTATCCAATCATCCATCCATCTATCCATCCATTATCCAATCATCCATCCATCCATCCATCCATT
>OOFC01048781.1:0-11258 GCA_900323345.1 Pseudochromis fuscus
TCCTGTGTGCTGCGTGTACTCCCTGTGTACTGTGTGTACTTGCGTGTACTCCCTGTGTACTGCTGTGTACTCCCTGTGTACTGTGTGTACTCCCTGTGTACTGCGTGTACTCCCTGTGTGCTGCGTGTACTCCCTGTGTACTGCGTGTACTCCCTGTGTACTGCGTGTACTCCCTGTGTACTGCGTGTACTCCCTGTGTACTCCCTGTGTGCTGTGTGTACTCCCTGTGTGCTGCGTGTACTCCCTGTGTACTCCCTGTGTACTTCCTGTGTGCTGTGTGTACTTCCTGTGTGCTGTGTGTACTCCCTGTGTACTCTCTGTGTGCTGTGTGTACTCCCTGTGTACTGTGTGTACTCCCTGTGTTCTCCCTGTGTACTGTGTGTACTCCCTGTATGCTGCGTGTACTCCCTGTGTACTACCTGTGTACTGTGTGTATTACCTGTGTACTGTGTATTACCTGTGTACTACCTGTGTACTGTGTGTACTCCCTGTGTGCAGGGATTGAACCAGGACCTGCGCCAGCATGAATCCACCTTCGCTGCTGAACACCTGAGGATGATGGCCAACAGGAATTGCTCGTTCGAGAACAAGGTACCGGTGGCGAGATGTTAAAGTGGGCGGGGTCACAGTCACCTGACAGCTGACCTGAGCAATGTGTGTGTGCAGGTCGATGACATGAAGGCAGAGCTTATGGAGCGCTACAAGGTGCTTCCTGCTCTCAATAGCCGACTGTCGGAGCTGGAGAACCAGAACGAAGAACTGAGGGACAAGAACCGGCAGATGGAGCAGAAACTGGCCACTATGCAGGTACAGGTGCTGACCCCTGGTCTGACCCCTGGTCTGACTCCTGGTTCGACCCCTGGTCTGACCCCTGGTCTGACCCCTTTAACTGTGGACCTCCTGTTTGTTGCGCAGAAGCTGATGAGTTCTCACTCTGAGAAGCTGCTGGAGGTGGAGCTGGAGCTTCGTTCTCTGCGGCTGCTCAGGGATGAGGTGGAGAACCTCAGAGGAACCATGGAGACCGTTCGGACCCGACTCAATGCTCTGGAACAAGGGGGACGGAGCGGAACCGGATCCACCACACACACACTGGGTCAGAACACACACACTGGGTCACAGCTCAGAGGTTAGAGGTCTAGTTCCAGAGGGTAGTGGACTAGTTCCAGAGGGTAGAGGTCTAGTTCCAGAGGGTAGTGGACTAGTTCCAGAGGGTAGAGGTCTAGTTCCAGAGGGTAGTGGACTAGTTTCAGAGGGTAGAGGTCTAGTTCCAGAGGGTAGTGGACTAGTTCCAGAGGGTAGAGGTCTAGTTCCAGAGGTCAGAGGCCTAGTGACAGAGGACAGGGGACTAGTTTCATAGGTTGGATCAGTCACCAGGAACTCACCAATGACCCGTTCTTTCTTCAGCGTCTCTGGAGTCTCAGCTGAATCGCCATGACGACATGCTGAGTGTCCACGAGATCCGATTGGCCGACATGGACCTGCGTTTCCAGGTCTTGGAGACGGCGAGCTACAATGGGACTCTGATCTGGAAGATCCGCGACTACAAGCGGCGGAAACAGGATGCCGTGGCGGCAAAGACGCTGTCACTGTACTCGCAGCCGTTCTACACTGGGTACTTTGGGTACAAGATGTGTGCTCGTGTGTACCTGAACGGGGACGGGATGGGGAAGGGGACACATCTGTCACTGTTCTTCGTGGTGATGAAGGGCGAGTATGACGCCCTGCTACCCTGGCCCTTCAAACAGAAGGTACCGCCCACTCCCTGTCTGGTAATGCCCACTCCCTGTGTGGTACCACCTGGTGACCTGGTAACCAGTTGTAACTCTGTACTTGTCCTCCAGGTGACGCTGATGCTGATGGACCAGGGTCCATCCAGGAAACACCTGGGTGACGCCTTCAAGCCGGATCCGAACAGCAGCAGCTTCCGGCGCCCTGTGGCGGAGATGAACATCGCGTCTGGCTGTCCCCTGTTCGTGTCCCAGAGTGTTCTGGAGACGGGCAGCTACATCAAGGACGACACCATCTTCATCAAGGTGCGGTGCTGTCTCTTCAAACCAACCGACCCATGTCGCTGACAAGTTTCACTCATATCTGATGGCTTTGATCGGCAGGTTACCGTGGATACCTCTGACCTTCCTGACCCATGACCTGGTCCCACTGACCTCTGACCTGGTAGGTCTGAGAGTAGCCAGCCAGTCCACGTCCAGCAGAACAAAAGGTGATGGGAAGGATCCGTCTGGCAGACCCAAGGAAGACGACCCATCAGGGAGCAGCCAATCAGAGCGAACTTCGCAGAGACTTGAGGGCAGGTCCTCTTCTAATTGGCTGCTGGACTACAGAACTCTGTGTGTGTGTGTGTGTGTGTGTGTGTGTGTGTGTGAGAGAGAGAATGGATCAGTGGTGCCATGATGTCACCATGGTGACATCACTCGGAGCCAACATGGCTGGCGCTGCGATGTCAATGTTGCTGCTCATTACTGATGCTGTGCATCAAGCTTTACTTCCTGGTTATTACTCGTTTACTGAGGCATGCTGGGAAATCCACCGCAGCTACAGAAGAGTTCTGAAACTGTACAGACCAGACCAGACCAGTACAGAACAGAAGAGACTGGTCTCGTTCAATTCATTAACCCAGCAGGGACTCAAGACTGGCCCTTCGGATACTGGTGCTGGGTCCCCTCGGTGGTCTCGGTGGACCTCACAGTGTTTGCACAGTTTGAAAGTTTGTTGGTGTGAAAATAAAAAATAACTGACAGGAAAGAACCATAGGTCTGCTTCCTTTCGTGTGTGTATGTGTGTGTGTGTGTGTGCGACAACAGCATGTCGTCCACAAATTGTAAGGTTTGGGGTTCGAGCCCCAGCTGTCCACATGTCTGTGTCCATCAGCAGGACATTGAACCCTAAGTTGGCTGATGGCGCTGTACAATGGCGTCCTCATTCCACTGTAGCTTCAATGCATGTTGATGCCACTGTGGCCCACTGTGATGTAACCGCCCCCCACTGGTGTCACTGTGACATCACTGCACCCCACTGTGAAACTGACATCCTGTACATCTGCTGAAGGCCCTCCCCCCTCTGTGGATGTTCTGCCCACCATCAATAGTGGTGGTTGTTCTTAACAACAGCAAACATTTGCATGATGTCATTGATCATCAGTAACACGTCACCGTGATGGCGTCAGACTGTGTTTGACACTGAAGTGACACGAAAGCCTTCAACCTGACACCTGGTCCCGGTTTTACCGGATGGACAGGTTTCAGATGTTTTACTGACGTCACTCTCCGGTCCAGCAGGTGGCGGCGGTTTTTCCGCTCACTGCAGAGCGTAGAAGAAGAGCGACAGCAGCCGTAGAAGAAGAAGAACAGCTGCTGGAACTTCGTGTTGTTTTCCTTCAACTCAAACATATTAATTAAAAGAAGCACAACCAAGATCGGAGGCGAGTCTCCTCCCGGACCGAAACGGAGCTCCGCTGCCGAACCCTAACCCGGTGAGTGTACCTGTACCGGCGGGTCGGCGTGCGTGAGCGTGGGTGCTAACAGCTAACAGCTAACAGCTAACAGTCCTTGAACCCGTGGAGCTGGATCCACAGGATCAGCCTCAGAGCTGCTGCAGTTGTTTTGTGAATGTAAAGTTTTCTTCCTCAGACGAACACTTCCTGTTTCCTGTCCGGGTCTTCCTGATCTGGCCTCTCTCCTTCTACTTTTTCTCCCTCTTCGGACTGACAGTCATATACACATAGATTGTATTCACAGATGAAAGATGACATAAGTATGAAAAAGTACTGATGAGAAAATCTGTTTCTCTCTCTGTTTGTACTGTCAGCAAATAACCAAACAATGTGTTTTATAATAAGAGATTTTCACTGATCCAACGTCCAGCATCATTCTAACAGATTGTTTGGTTGCTTCTGTTTTTATGTTTTCTATGTTGAGGCTGTTATTTATTATTAATTTATTTATTAGGAAGCCCATTAGCTGCAGCTCCTCTTCCTCAGGTCCATCAAAAAGAGAAGAAAGAAATTTATATGAACATGAGTCACAAAAATAAATTACAAAGAAAAACACCCACAAACAGAGAAAACATCATAAATCAGATAAAAAATAAATCAAGAAAAAACTAATTGAGCAAACAAAATACAAACAATGTGTTTCCTGTTTAGACACCTTCATCCAAACAGATATGTGTGTGCCTGAGTATCAGTGGACATGTAGGATCCTCCCAGATGACTGCTCATTGTGGTCAGTGTAGTTTTACAAGTCTTTTGAATTTTCTTACATTTGATGTCAGTGTGATGTGGTTCAGTGCGCTCCATCCTTCATCCCCTGAAGATGACAGTCTTCTTCATACCATCAGTTCTTGCTGGAGGTCGTGTGAAGTTTCCCATGTCTGGTTACGTATTTATGATGTTCGGCACAAAGGGAGGTTCCTGATACCAGATGACTTGTTGACAATAATGTTTCAGGGGAAAATGATCAGTGAGTATAAAAGTCTGTCTTTGACCAATAACCAGTTTGGATTGTGATGCATTGTAATGATAGTTGTCCTGTAGTTGTGCTGTACGAGCAGCTCTATTCTGAATCATTTGTAATTAGTGATCATTTGTAACTATTGAGATCCTAATCTTTATTCCTCTACTTCAGGGGCGTCCAATCCTGGTCCTCAGAGCCACTATCCTGCATGTTTTAGATGATTCCCTCTTCCAACACCTGATTCAAATGACCAGGATGATTATCAGGTTTCTGCAGCTTGATGATGAGCTGATTATTTGAATCAGGTGTTGGACGAGGGAAACATCTAAAACGTGCAGGATAGCGGCTCTGAGGACCAGGATTGGACACCCCTGCTCTACTTCTTCTTCTGACTTCTTCTGTACGTTTTTTGAAGACTCCTCCTTCATACTTTGTGCTAAAAATACCATTCAACTATCAGGACATAGCTGCTTGTACTCAACGTTTTGATACTACATATACTTTTTAAGATATTTCTGTTTTTATCACGTTTTTGTACTATGGGAGTCAATGCAAATTTCACTGTGGCTCCCTCTACTGGATGGTTACAACGGTGTCTAATGCAAGTCTTATACTCTGGCACCATCTAGTGGACGGTTAGATCATGGTCCTGAACAATTCAGGACAAACCAAATACACTGGAGGAAAAAAGAAACGCACTCATTTCGATCATTTTGCAATGTTTAGTCAGTTATTTTATTTACTTGGAAATCTAATATCTGCATCAACTAAACATCCATCTGTGATATTCAGACCAAATCTGTCAGTGTTTATCACAGTTTTGACAACAATAACATAACAAAACATTCAAGCACCATCATAAACTAAAGTAACAGATTTTTCATTTCACGGTCAATAATTAACATGACCACCATTTACATCCAACACAGCGGTTCTACGTCACCCAGTTGTCTCTGCTGCAGTTCTTGTTGCTGGTTGGACCCTGTCAGGGAGAGGTGACAGCTGATTGGCTCGGTCCTGTGCAGCAGTTGTGACATGTGGTCGACCAGATCTGGGCCGGTCACTGGAGGATCCAGGTGTGTGGAAACACTCAGCAAGGTGTACAACAGCAGAGTGATGGATACAGCCCTGTGCTCCTTCCAGCTTCAAGCAGCCGATGGCTCCACCTCTGTCTGGTTGCAGTGGTCGTGGTCATCATGAACAAATGTGCTTTTTTTCCCATTTTGGTCTTTTTCTAGGGAATGGTTGTGCACAATTGAGGACAGGTCCAATTCATCTCTGAGTTTAACTCATGACCCAGACGTAGGTGATTAATACACAAATAAATTTTTATTGCTCATCAAAATCAATCAACCGGAACCAGGAAAACAGTCATTTAATTTGGACTCAGAATCGTACTAAACTCAGTGGAGTTTCTCATTTTTCACTGGCTGTAATAATGTTTGAAAAATTGAGAAAATTAAAATGGTGCATTTCTTTTTTCCTGTTTTCCTGAGTGTACAAAATAAAGCTTAATACTACTACTAACAACAACAACCAAGCTAAAAAATAAAGCAGCTGTTTGAGGACATTATTGTTTGTACTAATATTTATCTGCTACTACTTCTACTACAGTACTAGTACTACAGTACTAGTACGACAGTACAACAAGTATTACTGCAGCTTTCAGCATTCACATGCATTTTTCTAGTTTGTTTGTCATTTGTCCACTAACATTTGACCAAACAGCTGGGCAATAGTCAAGATATGTTAATATTAGTGATCTTCTCATAATAGATATACCCCTACCCATTTTTACAATAATATTATTTATTTGTTTTTTCCATGATAGTTTAGAGTCGACTGTCACACCCAACAGTTTGGTCTCATGTACTTGATTTATTGCAGCGTCAATTTTGATGTTTAATGCAGGATTCTTATTTATAGCACCACTGGAGCCAATTATCATACAGTTAGTTTTTACTGTATTTAACACGAGCTTGTTTGAAATCACCCAGTCGACTACATTCTGCAGTTTAGTATTTAAAAAGGTTTCTAATTCATTACCTGTGCGTGCAGATGTGTATATGGTGGAGTCATCAGCATACATCACTACATTAGCTTCATCTACAATGTATGGTGAGTTATTAGCGTGCTAGTCAGGTACATACAGTAGCACTATGGCTTTAATGTGAACACGTGCACATGACACAACAGCTTCTCTCACTCCAAACAGAGGACAGTGGTACTGCCATATGTAATGTTTAAGAAAAAACCTCAACTAACTCCAGCTAACAACATAAACAGTGATCTGTGATTCAGTGCAGCAGACACGAGGACTGCTGATGATAACAATGTGTTGGAATGGAGAGGTACATGTAAAGAAAAGTGTCACATATCCTGATTTAAGCCAGGTGTTTACACCATGACTGTATCTCAGTGCACTGGCAGTGGTTCAGTGGTCGAGCGGCTGTCTGCAAACCGAAGGGTCGATTCTCCCAGTCATTGTCGGTGTGTCCTTGGGCAGACAGTTTACCCACCCTGTCCTGTATGAATGTTGAATGATGGTTTGATGGTGGTCAGAGGGGCCATAGGCGCAATTTGACTGCCACACCTCCGTCAGTCTGCCCCAGGGCAGCTGTGGCTAACTTAGCTTAGCACCACTGGTATGAATAAATAATGGTCTCTGTGTGCACTTTGAGTCTGGACTTACAGAAAAAAGCACTATATAGATCCAAACCATTATTATTATTATTATTATTATTATTATTATTATTATTATTATCATCACTGCTCTGTGCACAAGGAGGTTCAAAGCGACCAGTCGGGAATGGTGGGAGGGATGGGATGGATCAAACCATTTTCAAGGCAAATGGAGGGGTGGTGCTGCAGTATTTTTGTTGTTTAAATATTATGTCTTTTTCTAAAAAAAAAAAAAAAAAAAGCTCTTAAATTTTAGGGGTGCTTTGATTTATTTTTTAGGTGCTACAGCACTGTTGCTACAGCACCCCCATAATGGGCTAGGTATGCCTATGGGATCAGCTAATCTTGTTTTTAAGTCGTTTGACAACTGACGTACAAGTGAAATATAAACAGAACGAGAATGGTTCTGGATCTCATGGGGAAACTAGATCATTACGATCTGTTGTTGATGGAAACAAACATTTTCCAGTTTGTTTTTGTGGATTGCCATTTTTTGAAAACAGTCAGTTCTCCTGAAGGCCTGCCTCTCACCTCCATTTGGTATGTGAGGATGTTGTCCTACTCTGTGATTGGCTGGCTGTTGCAGGTCAGTGACAGCGTGTTTGTATTTGTGTTTGTGTTGTCAGATCAGATGTTTGCGGTGAAGACTTTGTGTCAACCTGCAACTCTGCAGCGCCTCCGACTGTTTTCTACAAAAACTACTTTACCCACAATCACTATGTTCACCAAGGTAATACCCTCTGCTGTGCAGTCAGATTACTGGGATCAGGTTACAGGCGGGGTCAGACTATTGGGATGGGGTTACAGGTGGGATCAGATTACTGAGATCGGGTTACAGGCGGGATCAGACTACAGGGATGGGGTTACAGGCGGGCTCAGACTACAGGGATTGGGTTACAAGCGGGATCAGACTACAGGGATCGGGTTACAGGCGGGATCAGATTACAGTGATCGGGTTACAGGCGGGATCAGGTTAGAGGGCAGATCAGATTACAGTAAGGATCAGATTACAGAAATCAGGTTAGAGGGCGGATCAGATTACAGTAAGGATCAGATTACAGGGATCAAGTTAGAGGGCGGATCAGATTACAGTAAGGATCAGATTACAGAAATCAGGTTAGAGGGCGGATCAGATTACAGTAAGGATCAGATTACAGGGATCAGGTTAGAGGGCGGATCAGATTACAGTAAGGATCAGATTACAGAAATCAGGTTAGAGGGCGGATCAGATTACAGAGATCAGTTTACGGGGGGGATCAGGTTACAGGGATCAGATTACGGGGGGATCAGATTACGGGGGGGATCAGATTACAGAGATCAGGTTACAGGGATCAGATTACGGGGGGATCAGATTACAGGGAGGATCAGATTGCAGGGGGGGTTCAGATTATAGGGATCAGATTAACCACTAGCCTGTCGTCAGCAGGATCTGTGTCCTCTGTGTGATGAAGCTAAAGAAGTCCTACAGCCGCTCAGCCACAGGGTCAGACGTAACGTATTGATCACATTGTTCGATCTTTGTCCGCTGTGCCAACCACGGCAGGTGTCTGTGGGTGTGGTCAGACTGACGGTGTCTCTCTCTGTCTTTAGTTCGTCCTGCAGCAGGTGGACATCAGTCTCCCAGAGAACCGGGTGTGGTGGGACCGGTACAGGTGGGACATCCCAGTGTTCCACCTGGACGGACGGTTTGTGATGAAACACTGTGTGGACACCGTCCTGCTGGACAAACTGCTGCGGGACACTGAGATGCAGGACATGTGATGTCAGCTGGATGTTTGTTGTGTTCAGTAATCAATAAACAGAACTGATCAATGAAGCTGGGTCCACAGTGTCTGCTTCAGTGTTCAGGTCCAAATCAGCCAATGAGAGCAGTTTGTCAGTGTGATGTCATAACAGTAGCCGTTGTCACCCTGAAGGTGACACCTGTCTCACATGACTCCTGATGAGTCACCCGATCTGGTGAACTCATCAATATTTGACTAGTCTAAGGCTCTCAGCGAATCACAATTCAGCTCTCTCCATGGGACCTGGTGGGTGGTGGTCACCATGGAAACAGCAGGTGTGTTTGCTGGGAAGTGAAGGTGTGTGGATGGCGTCCAGCAGCCGAGCTGTCGACGTTCAGGTTGCTCTGCAGAGAGCGAGGAGGAAGATCAGCGTTCTGCAGCAGCAGCTGGAGTAAGAACCTTCTGATCTATAATCTATAATCTGTCAGGAGCTGGAGAAAGAACCTTCTGATCTATAATCTATAATCTGTCAGGAGCTGGAGTAAGAACCTTCTGATCTATAATCTATAATCTGTCAGGAGCTGGAGTAAGAACCTTCTGATCTATAATCTATAATCTGTCAGGAGCTGGCGTAAGAACCTTCTGATCTATAATCTATAATCTGTCAGGAGCTGGCGTAAGAACCTTCTGATCTTTAATCTATAATCTGTGGTTAAGGTTCTTCTCAGTGAGCTGCAGTTAACTGGTCTGAAAACTAAATAGACTGAGGTCTGAGTCCAACAGCAAATCTTCTTCAGTCAAACATAGTTACAAACTTGCAGCTGATGTGATGCATACACAGTATACATACATCTAATGGTAATTCTCAGCTTCACAACATTGCAGTACAATAAAAAGTATGCCTCAATTAAAAATACCAAACCTTGCAATTCAATAATCCAATGTTGCATTTATATGATACACTTGTTTCATGTATTCAGTTTTTCCTCCTTCACTTTTTTCCCTCTGTTTCCATCTCATAATAAACTAACAGTAAAATCCAGGTTAACGTCTCATTAATAAACCTCTGTGGTGATGTGATGAGAACACCGAGCTCCAGATGTTTATAGGAGTTTTTCTTTGAGCTGATGAAACAGCTGCAGCACCAGGACCATGTGAGACACAGCTGAAGGTCCACAACTGTGTCTCAGGTGGTCCTGATGGAGGGTTCCTGTTCAATCCATCATTTCATGTTTATCATGAGGCAGAACCCAGAGGACAGGTGAGCTGTCAGTCACAGGTGAATCCTCTTCCACATTCTCCCTCCTGAGCTCCATCTGTGTCTGTGGATGGATCAATTATTCTGACTCTGAGGGAATCTGTCACATTATAAATGTTGTTTCCATGGTAACATTTCCATTAGTAACATGATGGATGGATGGATGGATACAGCAGCAAAGGCTTTAAAACTCTTTCTGCTTCAGAGACCGTGTCACTCAGCATGTTGACACAGTTTTTTATGATCTCTGATTGGTCAGTGGGTGGAGCCTCTGTGATCTGGAACATCAACTGCTTCAGAAGAGGTTAGTTTGGAAGCATCAGTTACCATGGTGACATGTCCCAGTGAAAAGATAATCAGAATTGCGGTGCCGACACCTGGAAGTTAACTTGAAGTGACCTTGGTGACCTCAGACCCTGTCTCATGGTCCAGGCCTCGGGTGACATTGTTGTAACATTGTTGATTTTGTTGTGATGTTTTTTGTTGAGATGTTGATGTTGTGTTGGTGTGACATTGTTGTTGATGTTGTGACGTTGTTGTTGTGACATTGTTATGACGTTGTTGATGTTGTGACGTATTTTTGATGATGATGTGACGTTGTGACATTGTTGTGACATATTTTTGACGATGTTGTTGATGTTGACTTCCTGGTTGATCCTGGTTGACCCTGGTGAGCCCTGGTTAGCCCTGGCTGACCATGCTTAGCCTTGGTTGACCCTGGTTAGCCCTGGTTGACCCTGCTTAGCCCTGGTTGACCCTGGTTAGCCCTGGCTGACCATGCTTAGCCTTGGTTGACCCTGGTTAGCCCTGGCTGACCCTGGTTGGCCCTGGTTGACCCTGGTTAGCCCTGGTTGACCCTGCTTAGCCCGGGTTGACCCTGGTTAGCCCTGGCTGACCCTGGTTAGCCCTGGTTGATCATGCTTAGCCTTGGTTGACCCTGGTTAGCCCTGGCTGACCCTGGTTGGCCCTGGTTGACCCTGGTTAGCCCTGGTTGACCCTGCTTAGCCCTGGTTGACCCTGCTTAGACCTGGTTGACCCTGGTTAGCCCTGGTTGACCCTGCTTAGACCTGGTTGACCATGGTTAGCCCTGGTTGACCCTGCTTAGCCCTGGTTGACCATGGTTAG
>OOFC01048782.1:22312-39122 GCA_900323345.1 Pseudochromis fuscus
CGAGTTTAATGCGCATGCTCCGTGTCTTCTTACTTGTTTTGGTGTGTTTCTGTAACGCTGCCACAGAAACACACTAAAACAAGGAAGAAGACACGGAGCATGCGCATTAAACTCGTATGAGGTAAAACTAACACACACTTGTTGCTCACGGTAGTTGTGTAGTTTCACAAGATTTTGTTGTAAAAGTCAAAACCAGCCCAGTAGCTGCTGCAGCACTAGCGCGACGCTGTGTTCCGCCATTTTTACTGTTGTTGTCGGGGTTGCGCAGGTGAGTTAAGGGTCAGAGGCGGGGCTCGGCGGCAGCGTTTGCGGAGAATGCGTATTCGCCGTCCACACGGAGAAGCAGCGGGTGGCATCTCAAGACTTTTCCACTCTGGGACCCGGTTTCAAAAAGTATCCGTTCCGGGCGTAAATGATAAAAAACTTTCCCGTTTACACTGAAACCCGTCTCCGTGTGGACGGGCCCTGAGGTATAAAAACGTAACTGATCCCCTGATGTCTCATCATAACAAATTCATTTCAATTCATGTGCAAATGTACAAAATCTGGACAATAACCAAAAGTAACCAGGCAGATAAAAAAAGGAAATTTTAGGAGTAATTTGAGCGAACTAACCCTTTAAACACCCAGGAAAGAAAAGGGGGAAAAACAAGTTAAAATTTAAGATGCATAATCTTACCTCAATGTGCTGCTGACAAATTACTATCAAATTTTCTGAACATTGAAACTTCTGTCCATATTTAAAGGTGGAAAACAATAAAATGTTCTTTCAGTCTTATGACTTGTTGCCCTATTTTGGTGAATAACAATTTCTCTTTTTTTGTAGAGTTGCATCCTGAGATCTGTGTGCACAATAACGCCAGTGAAATTAATTGTGAGACTTTGAGTAGTAAAACTGAAAAATATCTATTCTGTTAAACCTAAAAAGTAAAAAACAAAACCCTGACCTTCCAGACTAAATGAATTTGTTTTCATGAACAGTGAGAAAAAAAATGTTTTGACAGCTCTGATGGAGCTCAGCTCTCCTGAGATTTAGCTGGTGGCTGTGAAACAAATAATACCTGTCCAGTGTAAAGAAAAGTCAGGGGGTTGCCATTTATCATTAGATCCTGTCTCCGTGTTGGAGATGATTAAATAATGAGGCTGCAGTTAGTCTGAGTAAAAGATGGGCGGGGCTGGAGGGGCACTGTCCTATCAGTAACCTCCTGACTCGTGTCATTGGGTGGATCTTAATATGTGTTTATGTCTTATTTGCTCCAAGCAACAGAGTCAACAACAAGTAAGGAATGACAGGTGAAACATATAAAACATACTGAACAATAATAATTAATTTGTGTTTTTGTGTTATGCTCTTCCTTGTTACTACAGAGTAAAAGGTCATTCTGTGTCAGATCAACCAAGAATTTCCTTTGAAGTTTGTTTACATCATGAGGTACCTCTGACATTATTAATTATTTTTTTGGCTAATCTTTGAATTTTATAATTTGTTTTTTTCTCAATTACCTCAGAAAAAACCTTAAATGAGTATAAAGGACTTGAAGTAAGCTTCAAAATGACACCAGAATCAGCTAGCTAGGTGCTATACATTTAGAGATATTGGTATTTCAATTTGTGTGGTATCGCTAATTAGCTTAAAGTTTGTTAGCGTATAGCTAACTGATTAAAACACCCATATCTCTAAATGTATAGCACCTAGCTAGCTGATTTTAGTGACATTTTGAAGCTTATTTCAAGCTAAAGTTTGTTAGTGTATAGCTCACTGACTAAAACACCCTACCTCTAAATGTATAGCACATAGCTAGGTAATTCTGGTGACATTTTGAAGCTTATTTCAAGCTAAAGTTTGTTAGTGTATAGCTCACTGACTAAAACACCCTACCTCTAAATGTATAGCACCTAGCTAGGTAATTCTGGTGTCATTTTGAAGCTTATTTCAAGCTAAAGTTTGTTAGTGTGTAGCTTCAGGTCATTACTCATGGGTTTCAATTATTCCCAAAATTGGAAAAAAATCTGAGAGGTCAAAGGTTGGTTGATTTGACATGGACTGACCCTAAAGTGCTTTTCTGCAACAGTCATTTCAAACACAGAATCTTGGTTTCTTCCTCCAAACTCATTGCTTTCACCATTAATTGCAAATTTAGGCTTTAAATACTCAATAAAATGACAAACTAACATAATTAAGAACCAGCTGGCTTCTTTAAACCAGCCTGCTCAGTCCACCTGGACTTACCTGTTCAATGCTTCTTTGAAGGTCAGTTCAGTCACATTCGGTAATTGGCAGAGATGGATGATGGGAAATGTACACAAAGTGGTTTTGAAGCCTTTAGTTGTTTCAAACACATGATGGACTTTCAGGTTTTGGAGTTCATGATACGAGTTGAGGATTTTTCATTGTTAAACTGCTTCTCTTAATCTACGTTAAAAGGAGAGAGGCATCATCTGTGTTCAGTTGTCCCAAATATATCCTCAACATTTTCCTCTGAACCTGCTGAGCTGTCAGGACATTTCTGAGAAAAGCATTTTGTTTATCTGTCAACAAACTAAAGCATATTAGTTGATTTAATGCTTAATACTCCTGCCTGTCACCCTGGCTTTAATTCCACTTTTTGGGACAATATGCTCAGACTGCACCTTGTTTTCATGTCTAAGAGATGGAAAGATCTACACAGCATCTGAACCCACAGTGTTACTGTGTATAACCCAACTCAGATATCCACAGCTCAAATCTCTGTAAGCGCTCACAGAAAACAATGAAACAAAAAGCCTCAAAATCATATTGAAGATTGTGTGGAATCAAACTATCTTATGTGTTTCTTTACAAGCACACAACTGCTGGATTACGTTTGCAAACTATATTCAGTGATGTGTGTCTTCTTTGCTGAAAGCTCAACAGTCAACAGCAAGTAAAGTTTGGCTGGTGAAAAGTTTCTCAAACTTCCTGAATAAAGGAATTACACATGGATGTCCGACTCCCTCCTCCTCCACCACTGAAACCCTGATCTACACCTTCATAACTTCGAGACTGGACCACAGCATTCTTTATGGTTCCACATCAAAAGTTCTCAACAGACTCTAGTACATCCAAAACTCTGCTGCACGCCGACAACATCACACCTGTCCTCCAAAACCTCCACTGGATTTCCTGTTCTTAAACTTCTACCTCCTCACCTTCAAAGCCCTCCATAACCTGGCCTCCTCCTGTCTAGCACTGCAACGATTAGTCAACATCATCGATTACGTCAACTATAAAAATTTGTCGATGGAAATCAAATACCAGCCGGAAAAACTCATCTGCACTTGCAGTTCACTACAGGAACCTAAGGGGGCAGTATCGCTCCCACTGTTTACATTATTTACAGAAACAGAGAAAAAGAAGAAGAAGAAGAAGAAGAAGAAGAATGACGGTAACAGGCAGCAGAACCAATCAATCAAGAGGGAAGACACAAAACAGAACGGATTTTTGATTTTTTGTTTAAAACGCTAAATAGTACGTTGGCTCTCTCGATTGGAAATGTAAATACAAAAAACCAAGACAGAACAGTCGACCAACATAAAGTATTATAAACACCGAAGTACTTCCAGTTTAAATAACACATTATCTGGAAGCATATCTTAGTCGGGGATTCTCCTACCTCTGAGGCTAATGAGTCGCCCAGCTTGCGACAAACCACCCCCGTGCAAATTTGAATCATTTGACAGCACTATTTAGGCTATTACTGCACCTTAACAAGCATATCTAATCTGATTACTAGATTAATCAATGGAGTAATTGATAGAATACTCAATTACTAAAGTAATCGCTAGCTGCAGCCCTACTCCTGTTCTGCAATCTGTGTTCCTCTCAGTTCCCCTCAGGACCAAGCCTTGGATTTGGGGAAACCAAGATTTGAGTTTCTTTAAAAGCACGAGATAAAGTGTTGGGTAAAATGTAACCCACATTTTACAAAATTTCCATATCTACCAATGGTGCATCAGTGATTATATATGTGCAGACATCCATCAACAAAACTTTACTTCTTGTTATTGTTTTGGTAAAAACCTCCAGTTGCGCGGAGGCAGCATTTCAGCCCTAATTTATGTAATCTGCTACAGCAAGATGTATTTTTTAAGGGCATTTTTAGAAGCAATAGATGTGAATTTGTACAGTAAATTGAATCAAGAAAGACTCTGAATTTCAGGAATAAAAACAAACCCACTCATACCCACAAAGAACCTGCACCAACAGATGCTCGACCATTATCAATCATATACAGGTTTCTCCCAGAGTATTGATGTAAGAAACCGTCTCCAGACGATGAAAGGTTGCAACAACCAAGACACTGGTGGAATCAATTCAGCGCTGCCTTTGTTCCAATTATGCCGAGCCGTCTGGAGGTGTCACACAGATTTGTCCACAGGCTGTGTTAGTTAATTTGTACTCTACAGTTTGTGATACGATAAAAGACAAACTGAAACTGTGAGTGGTCTCATTAATTAAACTGGTTTCCAGCTGTCCACTCGCCTCAGAAAAAGTTTCTTTGTTTAGTTTCAGAGTGTATAGCAATTTAACACAAAACACAAGGTGGCCCTTTTGTTGCTTTTGCAGTTTTCTCATCATTTCTCAAACTTCCTCATGTATATTGTTTGGCTTTAATACATTTTCCCGCGGTGCTGCACTTTGTCTTCAGCCATTAACTCTCAAAGACATAAAGTACTTTGAAGGATGAAAATCACTCATGAAAACCTGTATTATTTTTGCTTTATATTCACTTTTAATTTGTTGCTGACCTTTTGTTCAGAATTACATTGCAATACTGTTTTTCTTATTTGTAATTAGTAAGAAAGAAAACAAGAAAATGAGGCAGGGTGACAGTATCCTGCACTTACACGTTGTTTTAATGTAGCCAAACTCCTGAGACCGTTGTTACCATTTACATATGCTTTTGTTTCATTATGAAGGGGGTGTGCTGCAGATAAAAATCAATAACCCCTGAACGCACAATGGCTTGAATGCAAGATAATTGTCAATTCTTTCAAGAAAAGCTTTAAAAGAGGACATCAAACCCACAGCAAACGATAATTCTCTACTTTGAAAAACCAAAACATGAAGTGGGATAGTAAACAATGACACTGCTGCAATGTGTGAATATTAAGAATTTCAAGATTAAAACATTCTGACAATATGTTGTTCACAGTGACGTGAGGTGAGGTTCATAGCAGATTTACAAACATGTGAACCCTACAGAGCAGCTTTTTCACCATTTGATTGGCGGCAGTTAAGTTTAAAATATGTTATGTTTAAAATCTCATATCAGCTTCTTTACACTTACAAACTGTAACACAGAAAAAGCACATTTAATTAAAAAAACGTTATAATGGTCTTACCTTAACCTGACGTAAACGGACGGCTGCACTTGACTTGCTAACTGTACATCGTAGCTTGTTGTCACTTATTCTGCAGCCGAAGAGTAGCAGCAAGGCTCCCTGGGGTCACTAGCGCCCTCTACCGTGAGGCAGGAGAACTGCGTGCCTCACCTACTGCGGCTGCGCAGCCGTTTCACAGTTGTTCAGCACAAAAAACACGTTACACACATACAGTTGTGGATAAAAAAAAAAAAAAAACACTGGACATTACATACATCAGCTAAATTATGGAAATTTAGTTCGTATAGCAAAAGTGTTTGAACATTTTAATAGCGACATACAGAGAGGTAGCAATACGGTCTCACTGCTAGCATGACGGCACAGTTAGCCGAGTCATTGCGCAATCCACGGTGAGGCTCAGCTGGCTGCTGTCTCACCGCACGTGTCCTCTCATAATCTGAACGGTAAATATGAAAATTAAGTGATTTTGAATAAAAATCATCAAAACTGGTGAAGTTAAATGGAAAATAACTTTATAGTACAATCACTGGATGAATATTACCATTTATATTTTTTCTTTCCATCACGACTGCACTTCACTGGTTGTTCACATGAACTTGAAACCACTGACATGTTGGCATCAACTTGAAGTATTGGTTCTTGTGAATTTCCTACAGGATGAGGAGTGTGGACCAACAAATAACCTGCGTAAAAGTGCATTTCATGAAATTGCAGTAAATAATAAGGTCGATTTAAGGCAGCGTTTACTCCCTTGTCGTCTTCTCCAATCACTTTATTGGCATATGTTTGTGTCTGTTTGTCTCCCGTGGCTGTGGTGTGTGGGCTGTAGCTGCCACCAGGGGAAAAAATAAAATCATCTGGCATATTCTTTTCTTTGGGATGTTTTTTTAATTTGAGAAAGATAAAAAAAAGTTCACCTGCTGCTGAAGATTTGATTTGGAGACCAACCGTGTTTACTGTTGACTATGTGGGCACATACTTGTTCAATACTTGTAGTGTTTTCATTATAAAAACAAGTTGGAACGGGTACTCTGATAAAACAGATATTTACGACTGTTTAGTTGAGAAACTTTGAGAAAGTTAAGATGTTTTTTTATATTCAAGTACAACTGCAACAGATCTAAACACTGAGCCAAAACAAATGATTTAATTTCAAACAAGAACTATGGCAAAAACCAAACTACATGAGAAATGTGGCTGCTGTGGAACAATCCACAAATGAATCTCCTCCAGAGGAAATGAAAACAGTTATTTAAGGTGGACAGGATGCACGATAAACCAAACTGCCAAGTAAAGAAACATTTTAATACAACTTACAATAGGATAACAAAAGGCTCTAACATAAATCCAAAAGATAGTCCTCAATAAAAAGAGGAGAAACCAAAAGAGTTTGAGCCACCAAACTATCCATAAATCATTGGTGACCAGACCTGTCAATCAAACTAACCACACCCCTAAATCTTTCTCTTTTTGAAGCCTAATATCTACTTAATGATGAAATGATTTTCAGATGGTCATTAATAAGAAGCTTCAGCTAATGACATCAAAATGACTTATTAGGTTTTGTGGAGTCTCGTGGCGGCGGCCATCTTTACAGTCTATGATTAAATCAGATTATGATCTTTCCTTGTTCATCAACCATATTAAAGTTTAGTAAATCTGGTTTCAACACAAGTGAAGACTGCATTTCAAACTCTGAAATTCATTAATCAAACTTTAATAAGCAACATTTCCTCATTACTCTGCATTACTCTCATGTGATGGACTGTTTCTGTGTCTATACCGGTGTCGTCCTGGGATCCTGTTGTCACGGTGACAGAGGGGAGGTTGTCTGAGTGCTTGCATCCTGGAGGTGGACTGGCACCATGCTCTGTACTTTTTGTCCAGGCTGGGACGTGAACTGGCAACCCTTAGATCCCCAACCCGTGTCCCTCCTACTGACTGAGCCACTAACAGCTTGCAGCAGGAGAAGAAAAACCCAATTACATCACAAACACAGTCATTATGCCACGATTGAACAAAAGGCAGCTGCATCCTCTGGAAACAAGTCGTGTTCATCAACCAAACATTTCTGAACCATTTGTACAAGGGAGTTTTCAGAAATAAATTCACACTCTCTGGTTTTGGAGTTTTGTTTGGTTGTGTCCGAATATAAAGACTAATGGTCAACTCCTGCATCTCTGTAATCTGTGAGAACCCCCTGCTGCACCCAACAGACAGCCCATTGATTTCAAATATTAAACATGAGGACCAGCAGTCAATAGAGCATCTTGTACATTTCATTTGCAGCGTGTGTGTTCGTCAATACCCACACAATCTCTGTACCGAAATTCTATATTCTGATGTGAGCAAATAATAGCCTGAGCCAAGAGATACCATCATTATGTTTCTCTTTTAATGAGGGAATTGCTTTAGCGGTTTCCAAGGGAAGAAAAAAACAACAAACTGCCCTGCTTACTCACAGATTTGTCATGTGCTTTAATGATTTGATTCAGGTGGTGGATTTCTTTATGTGGTATTGATTTGTTTTGTATTTGTTTTGCTGCTTAGTCAGCTGACAAGGCTCGACTCTGGTGTTAACTGGAACATGTAGTACCTGCTTTATGCTCCTCCGGTTGGTACTTCCAGTGACTAATAGATGGTGATTTCCCCACAAAGTGTCAGCTTAACATCCAGACTCTGAAAGTTTCTCCCAGCTTTAAAACTCGGTGTAAAATCACAATGAGGCCTCCGTGGAGACGCACCGGTGGACATGCAGTTGTCTCTGGCTGTCCTGTGCTGAGGTTACTTCTATTAAAAAACAAAATGACACCGAATTAAACACAACCACAGAGTTCATTAGCATGAATATTGCTGAAAGTAATTAACTTTGGGCCTGTTCAAGATTGCATTTTGTTAAAAATGCTCTTCTGTCAGATGCACTGCTCATTATTTGTCAGTTTGAAAATTACCACGGAGTAAACATGAAATGAGAATTGACAACATCCTTCATAAAGAAATTAAGCTTGGGTGTTAGAGAGAAGGGGGATTAGACAATAATTAGAAATGAATTGAGAACAATCCACTGTATGCACTGTCGTTAAGTCTGCTTGAATCCACACATGTCTGCAAGTGGCAGTGACTAACTGAGCGTTATACATAAATCAGGGAGATTTCAAGCCAAGAAAGTTTAAGTGTTACAGACGCAAGAGTGACTGAAGACTATGAAAGATTGCAACATGACTTTGAAGTTTGTTAACTTGTTTGAATTAATGTTTTTCATCTCGTGTCATTTTCATTTAGTTCAAGTCTAAAATAGTTAGTGCATGTTTGAAATGTTGACTCTGAGTGACTCCCGGTAATATAACTCTGACTGTTTGGAAAAGATTGTTTCGGAAAAGATTGCGACTTTGGATTACCGTAATTACATCACAGTTTGCGCAATCAGAAAAATTCCAACGGTTCCTGAGAGCTGAGACGTTGCACTTTGCAGTGAATATGGTGTTATTACGGTAATTTTACCTGCACCTCTCCCAGAATCCTGCAATCAAACCTCTGTACAATATACTACATGTTGTAAAAGTGTAATATCAGTGAATATGAAGCAAGAATAGCAGAAAAACACAAAAACAGAATTTGATTTTAGAGTTTTACTGGAAAAAAAACACTTGAATGTTAGATTTGCATGTTAAATTTGAAATCAAAATAAGCAAAAAAAGTCCAGGTGGAAATTTGGAGGCTCAGGTGTTAAAGGGTTAAACTCACTGACTGTATATGAGAGATGGATTTACTGTATTTTCCGGACTATAAGCTGCTACTTTTTTCCGACGCTTTGAACTTAAACACCGGTGTTTCTCATGTATCGGCGGCACGAAGCTCATTGGCTTTTTACAAGCTAGCAAGCTCTGTGCCGCTGATACATTTAGCGTCGTCACATCAGATCCGGTCAGAGTGGACGACATGAAACTGTTCAAATAAATTCAATAGCGGATTATAGACAGGTGCGCTCAATAGTCCGGAAAATACGGTAATTCATCTTCTCAGTGATCTGAGGGTCCATCTGGAATAAAACATTAAGTAGAGATTAGGCTTCAAAAAGAGGAATGTTTAGGGGCGTGGTTAGTTTGATTGACAAGCCTGATCTCCAGTGAAAGCAGCACTGAAGTCCAGTTTCATACACATTACACAGTGACCTCAGATTCAAGGGTCAGACCCGCCTCCTCGCTCCTTCCTCCATATCCAAATATGGTCACTTCCTGCTCGACAGTCTGCAGAGTATACTAGTGATAAGGACAAACACTCTGAATCATTTTTGCTGCCTCTAGTTTTGTGTCCTGTGTTGTTTGTATTTCCCCACAACACAGTCAGATCGTATCCATTGTCCCAACGTGTACAACACACCTCTCGCTGCTCTCTAACTGCAGCCCACACTAACTGTATAACACATTGTCCTCATCTGTTAGTTTCAGAGGTGGTACTTGTATTTGTAGAGCCCTCTCCTGGCTCAACACACTCAAATCCTATCAAACTGGCAGGATTGTGAGATCATCAGATTGATCCTGTATCGTTACTATAATGGCTGCTCATGTTTTGTCATCTGTTTCCTGTGACTGTCAGTGACAGCTGGACTGTTGTATCTGTCAAACAGCCTGAAGCACTGATTGTCTGAGTTTCCACAGTCAGCTGACAGCAGGGTTTGTTCTGTCCTTGTTTTTGAAGGTGAAGTTCAGCGAGTTGACCATCGATATGTTTCGCATGCTTCAAGCTTTGGAGAGAGAACCTGTGAACCTGGCCACACAGACGTCCAAACAAGGAACGCTGGTGAGTGTCCTGCAGCCGTCCCTCACATCAGTGGCATCAGGGGAACAGGAGAACCAAGAAGCTGGAGCCCTGACACGGGCCTCATTCACCAATATCTGAAGGTTTTTTAATATTCATGTCTGTGTTCGTAGATTGATGAATCCAAATCTTTTGTGTGTGCCAGCTCTTCCTAATTTGCATATGTAAGCTCCCCGCCCATGTCCATAAAAGGTCATGAGACTGCAGGGCTGTGTGCACACAAAAACCGATCAGACAAGTCAAGAATGTTAAAATGAAACTGTGACCACAGCAAAACACTGAGCTTCATGTTTAGCAGCAGCAGTAGTGGAGAGAATAAATCAACACAATAAAAATACAATAGATGCTGTTTTTCATGTAGTGAACACTGTATTTAGAGAAGAACTGATGAGGTAAAAAAATACGGTTTCATCTCTAATCTGAGGCCAAAGAAAAACAAATCAGTCCAGCGTTGACTGAGCTGAACATCAGGTCATTATTCCAGCGCTCTCAGCTGAGCCGTCAGCAGAGCATCTGGACTCAGACCTGGATCCACAACAGAGGTTTTATCCCACATCTGGTCTCAGATCAGGTCTGGAGAACCTGGAGAGAACGAACCAAACACCTCCACAGACAAACCTCCACACTCACCTCAATCCCTGAGACACGTGAAGAAATGATAGAAGTAAGATAAAGAGGGAAACCACTGATGTGTTTCTCTCTTCAGACTACCGTATTTTCTGGACTATTGAGAGCACCTGTCTATGAGCCGCTATTAAATTTATTCAAACAGTTTCATGTGGTCCACTCTGACCAGGTCTGATGTGACGAGGCTAAATGTATCGGCGGCACGAAGCTCGTTAGCTTTTTACAAGCTAGCAAGCTCCGTGCCGCCGATACTGAGCCACACCGGTGTTTAAGCCGCAGGGTTTCAAAGCGTCGGGAAAAAGTAGTGGCTCATATTCTGGAAAATACGGTAAATGTAAACTATAAATAACCACATTTATTTACAACCTGCTGTTAAACTAGGACAGCAGGTGTGTTGTTGCCCTCAGGTGTGGGTCAGGACATGTGCTGTTGTTAGTAGCATTCATCTATTGTAATTCTCTGTAAAATAATTAATGTTAATGATGAAAATACTATTTGAATTTCAATCCTATAATTGTTTCCAAATGTATAATTGAAAAAACAAACTCTTCTTTTCTACACAAAGACAAAATGAATGGTGAGTGGTCAGTACAGTGCTGCTGTTCGAGGCTCCTCCCCCTGTGCACTGGGTCTGATGAGGACCTGGTGAACTGTGATGGACACAATGCAGCACATCAGTAGCACATACAGTGTCTGAGCAGCAGTATCAGGCCTGTGATCGTGTTGTGATCAAGTACTGAGATGCATTGTTCACCTCGTCCAAGGCTGTTGTACATGCAGGAAGTATGAAGTGTGTTTACCCTCAGTGTGTCTCCACAGGAGCCCAGTGAGAAGCCGGCTAAGAGAGAAAACCCTCACAAGTATTTGCTGTACAAGCCGACGTTCAGTCAGCTTTTTACTTTCTTGTCGGCCTCTTTTAAGGTGAGTGTTGACTTCAGTCAGAGCCTTCACAGGTTAAATGTCACTGTGTGGCTTTAATGTGGGAGATGTGTCAAATAGAAGTGATTGCTGCTGTTTAAATTCATCATACATACATTTTAAAATTAAAATACAGTTTCTGGAGTAGCAATGACAGAGTGTTCATCCATACACTGACTGAGGAATTCAGATAATCTCACATACTTCCATTTAAAGTACACGTGGCAGGACTCTGTATGTACTATGTATAATTTACTATGTATTCTTTATTATTTTGTTTTGTGTTTTCAGGAGTTACCTGCCAACAGTGTCCTGCTCGTCTACCTGTCAGCTACTGGAGTCTTCCCTACTGGCCATTCAGAGTATGAGGGTAAAATGATGAACAGTACGGCACATATTTTTTTATTATGTATTATAGTGATACATTACAGTAGTACAGTAATAACAGCACAGGCCAGCAAACAGTTCAACCCTCCTGTTTGAAAGTCAAGGTAAAAAAGTGGGTCTGCTCTGAATTGGTGTCATCAACATTTAAAATGAATGAATGAATCACAGAGATACTGTTCAGTAACAGTGGAGGGTAATGTGAGTCAGTCTCTTTGTTAATGTGATATATTTCATCTTAATTACAAAGTCTATGGCTCTTCATGGGAACATCAAACTAACACTGGGTCACATCCTCAGGGTCTCCACATCCTGGAAAATCTGGGATTGTTTAAACTTATTATCCAGTCAAACTCCTGGAAATTAAATAAATGAATAAATAAAATGTCCTGGAAACTAATTTTGACATTTTTGTCTTTTGCTGAGGACAAACTCTGAGATCTGTACAGCAGCTGACACGAGAAGATCTCTCTCATTTATATTGATCACTAATTGAAACTGTCATTGCAGAATATGTTTTCAGATCCATCAGTGATATCTAAAATACCACCACCGCCCTCATCAGGTTGCAGTGTGGAGACCTGTTGTGTTGTTTTCTCTTGAACCAATAAACTGATCTTTAAACATTTCCCACAGGACCATATGATTTTGGAGGAGTTCTCACGAATACAAATCGAGACGTGGTGAACGGAGAGACGGTACAGAAGAAGAATCAGGCCCAGAAAGAAATGCACTGGTGAGACTCTCTGTGTAATTTAAAAGTTTTCATTTTTACATGGTGGTGATTTTACGAGAAGCTAAAAGTCAGATTGTTCAGCCTGTGCAGCAGAAGATGTTTTCAGTGGACGTGCTGCTTTGACTAATGTCAGCTAACGTGTATGTGACTCAGTCTGACGTCTGCCTGCTGCCCACATACTGCATCATAACAAGCCTGAAAATATGTGTTTGTAACCTGTTGTTGTGAGAAACAACTGAACAGCCATCTGTCACCTTCACAACCACAGAGCTGCTGACATCTCCTCTGTGTGTTGCAGCCTTCATCCAGGAGACCTGTTCCCTTTCACCAGGAAGCCACTGTTTGTCATCGTGGACTCTTCAAACAGCACAGCCTACAAGGTGGGCAGACAACACAGTGTGTCAGAGAAACTGTAAGGGAAGGTGGAGGAGACATGAGGCCTGTCTCCGGTCCTCCAGTCCTGGAAAACAAGGGAAAGTCCTGATAACCACTGGGTCCTGGAAAATAAGTTTCACATGTTTCGGAGTTTAAACTGCGACATCTGTGACTGAGGGGGGGTCTGCAGCTTCAGACTGTGCTCTCCAGTCCTGGTCCTCCAGAGTCCCTGTCCTGCATGTTTTAGATGTGTCCCTCTTGCAACACCTGATTCACGTGATCCGGATCATTATCAGGCTTCTGCAGCTGGATGATGAGTTGATCATTTGTGTGTTGGAAGAGGGAAACATCTAAAACATGCAGGATAGGGGCCCTCAAAGACTGGAGTTGGAGAGCCCTGGTGTACGGTCCACTGTGTATTTATATCTGTATAATGATCATGATGTTTTCTGTCCTTTGTTTGCTCTGATAGAATTTCACTAATCTGTTTGGCCAGCCTCTGGTGTGCCTACTGTCACCTACAGTGTATCCCAAGAGTGTACAAGGTGTGTACGACTCTGCTGCAACCACATCAACGTCTGGTCCAAGCCCTTTGCTTCTTTAACCCTCCATTTATCCTTGGGGTCAATTTGATATTTAATGTCTCAAAATAGATACCGTATTTTCTGGACTATAAGCCGCTACTTTTTTCCGATGCTTTTAACTTAAACACCGGTGTTTCTCATGTATCAGTGGGGCGAAGCTCGTTAGCTTTTTACAAGCTAGCAAGCTCCGTGCCGCCGATACATTTAGCCTCGTCACATCAGACCTGGTCAGAGTGGACCACATGAAACTGTTTGAATAAATTCAATAGCAGCTTATAGACAGGTGCGCTCCACAGTCCGGAAAATACGGTAATTAACTCTTTTTTTTTTTTCCTTAATATGTCATGACTGTAATTTTCAGTCTTATAAATATTGTAAATGTGTGATTTGAGTTTTTCCCAATAATCATTTAATAAGTATTAATAAGTATTCTGGATGTATGAGGGGTTGGGATGGGAGCTTATTAAGGAAGCAATTTAAAGTATTTGAATCATTTTCTGAAAGTCAGAACTGACTCCAAAGATAAAAGATGTAAAAGTGCAGATAACAGGAGGGTCAGAGACTCCAGTGTTTACATGTGTAACAGTGTTTACATATCGAGTTATGAGGTTGATATTAGTCAGAACTTTTCATGTAGATGTTGATGAGCTGCTGCTCTGTAACCGTGTGTCTCTGTGTGTCCAGATCAGTCTCAGCGTGGGAGTCTCTTCACTCTGTTCCTCTACAGCCCACTGTTGGCCTTCTCCTCCGTGTGCGGCTTAAACAATGTACGGCGAGGACTGTGGGAAAGGGCTCAAGAGTTTCTTCGTAAAGTTTATCGTGATATCGGGCAGATGATAACTCGCTCTCGGACCATAGGTAACAAATCTGTGTTTTTATGATCTGCATTTATTGGTTTTAAATTATGTTGAGAGTGTTTAGTATGGAAAAGGAAAACATTTTTTAATTTAATTTGATAATCATTTTACAGGCTTAAATAGCATAAGTGTGGAGTTCAGTGACAGCACGTGGCTATTTATGTATTTATTGTTATTATTCCCCTGTCACCTCTGTAATAATGGTACAAACTTATATTTAAGAAAAAAAAAATATGACAAATTGCTTCTTGTTTAGGGCTCATGAGGATGTTGATGATCTGCTAACCTCTTGATTATCATTGTGTTAAACTGTGTAGAAATGAACTAGAAAATTCATTTCCTGCTGAAAATGCAGCATGAATACTGAGAAATATTGTGATTTAATGTAGTTATTTGCCCAGATTTGCTGTAAATACCTGAAACAAAGTGAAAAATGCACCTTCCCAGAGTCGAGGTTTCATCTTCAACTTGTTTTGTTCGAGCTGCGTCTGAAACCAAACATCTGGATGTGTGATGAAGCTAAAAACAATGATATGATGGGATGATGTCAGTGCCATGAAATGACTGATTGATTTTCTGTTGACAGTCTGTTGAGTCCTGTGCTGGTTTCAGTGCTAATATGACTTCATCACTTCCTCTCCTCAGATCAAGCCTTCTTACAGTTCTTTGGTGATGAATTCCTGCGGCTGCTGCTGATCCGCTTTGTCTTCTGCTCAGCTGCACTGAGGCTGCACAAGCTGTTTCGAGTAAGTCGCCGCTGCTGTCGTTCGCCACAAGAAGCTGCGTTATTGTTTAGTTGAAAGCCAAAAAGGCTTCGTACAGTAGAGACCAGTGTTCTCCAGCACTTAAGTCGTGTTCACGCACCATCGCACGCGACCTGCAGGAAAGTGTGTCCCACTTCTGCAAAAGTCCACCGCACTATACACTTGACCCACTCATGATGCACACTGAGAATCTGAAGCATTCAGAGCTGAGTGCATCACACAGTTCATCACAGTCTGCTGCACCACAGCAGCTGGAAGGACATCTGTAAGCTGCTTTACTGCACGACATGTAACAATGACCTGAAATGTAACAATCACACAAATTGTTATAAAGAAATTAACAAAACCCAAAATGTAATAACCAGTCAATAATGTAACAAAAGTGCTGGTCCCGAAATATAATCATAAAAAAGTAACAAAACCCAAAATGTAATAACTGGTCACTAATGTAACAAGATGCTGAAACCAAAAAATAAAAACTTTGCCCAAAATATAACGGCTTCTTTCAACTTGGGTCCGTTATTACATTTTGGGTTTTATTAAAAGTTTTTTCTGACAATTCAGTGGAGTTGTTGTTGGAGTTGTTTGGGTCGTTGGGTTCAACGACCCAAAATGTAACAATTGTTACATTTTGGGTCGTTGTTACATATGAGGCTCTAACAGACCCTGTGTTATATCCAGAGGATGTAGAAAGGTCCACAAACCAACAGCTGATGTCTAACATGACATCACCCATTGAGCTACAATGGACACATGGAGCAGTAGAAGGAGGTCTGGTCTGATGACTCCTTTTTCCACCATGTGGACGACCAGTTGTCTGTGCATGTGCATCTCTTACCCGAGGAAGACCTGGCATCAGGACGCATTATGGGAAGAAGATGAGTCAGTGCGAAGCTCTGGATGATGTTTTGCTGGGAAACCTTGTGTCCTGCATCATGTGGATGTTACTTTGTACTCGTAGCTTCCTGGCACTGTTACAGAGCAGCTACAGTCCTCCATGGAGACAGTGTCCTTTCTCAGCAGGATGATGCTCCCTGACTCTCTGCACACGGTTCAGTGATGGTTTGATGAGTTCAAGCTGTTGACTTGACCTTCACATTTCACAAATTACCGTATTTTCCACACTATAAGGTGCATCAGATTATAAGCTGCACCTTCAATGAATGTCCTATTTTAAAACTGTTTTCATATACAGGCTGCACCACATTATAAGGTGCATAGAATAGAAACTACTGTAGTTTCTGGGGTTGTGTTATCATCCATCTAGATCAGGGGTGGGCAATCCTGCTCCTCGAGGGCCGCTATCCTGCATGTTTTAGATGTTTCCCTCTTCCAACACCTGATTCAAATGACCAGGATCGTTATCAGGCTTCTGCAGAGCTT
>OOFC01048783.1:2274-27786 GCA_900323345.1 Pseudochromis fuscus
TTTTTTTTTTTTCCTTTCCAAAAAAAAAAAAAAAAAAAAAAAAAAAAAGGGATCCTCTGACTCTCCAGAGGCTGCCAAAAATAAAGATTCAATCAGCACTGTGTGATGGAGCCTGAGGAGCAGATCTTCAAACTCTACCAGCCTGCATACATAAATAAAGATAATTATTGTAAAGTTGTCCTGGTAGAAATCCATGACCAGCACTACCAGATTTAACCCTGGCCTGTGATGGTCACATTTATAATCTGCTCTAATTTTACTGCATCTGCAGGTTGTTAAAGACAAATGACACTGGTATGAGCCAGCAGTTAATGACAGTGTACAGCAGTGAGCTATTCATGGTGCATGTTAATGCTGTGCCCATTTTTACCCACACCTTTTTAACTTTTCCTCATTACACTTTGTCACAAGAACCGATCGTTTCAGGAGCAAATTGCAGCAAAAAGGTAAAATCAAATGTAATTTTTGAAAATCAAATTTTGTATTGACAATTGGGGAATTTCAACTGCTTTGTTACTAACTACAAATTTTCAGGTTTGTGACATTTCTAACATACACACATCAGCACACGCACGGCTGTCAGTTACTGAACAAGGAACGCATGCCAGCCTATTTATATTCAGCTCATCCAGCAAGGCACATTTTTCCATCCTGGTCCTCTCGTTCCCTTGTCCGTACTTTTTCAACTCTACGAACTGTACAGTTGTTGAATTCAAACATCACACTATACAAACTGATTCCACAAAGGAAACAACAACAAAAAGGAAAGCTGTCCATTTTTTTCTCCCCAACATGTCAAGTCTACATTTAAATAATTTAAATATCAATCTATTTCTGGATTCTTTGTGGCTTCACTTCAACGCTCGGATCCAGCTGAGCTCCAGCCGTGTCAGACTCATTCTTGGTTTAACAGAAATAGTTAGCAGTGACCCTGGTCCCACCCTCTCTCTGTTCTCCTACTCAGTATTCCCTGGCTAAAAAGAGCCTCAGTGTGGGAGCACACCAAACTGAGGCCCCACAGAAAACCACATAATTACAAATCACAATAAAGCCCTCAGTTCTGTGTTCCTGCCAGAAGCTCAGCTGCACCCTGCTCTGCTCCAACTCCAGGCCTTTGCCTAGAGATCCCCCCCTCCTCCTCCAACACTTTCTTTCAGTCTGCTAACCCATGCCCTGCTCCTCTTCCCTCACCATCTCCTGTCACTGTTGTAAGTCTTATGGTGCGTTCACACACACAGATACAGCAGAGTGGGCTTCTCATTATATGTGTAGTTCTGTGTTACATGTGTAGTTTACAGTCTCCTTGAACTGGACAGCTGTTTCTCTATCTACAGTACTAGTAGAACATAGTAGTATACACAGTAGTTTGTACTTTTGTACTCACGTTTCCTGAGTACACAGCTGGTTTGTTTACAGACTAAACCTTACGCTGGTTTTGACACAATGACCCCCAAACTCTGGTCCCAGTTTTTAGCCAGCTGCTGCTCACACTGCATCAAAGGATGTTTGGATGTCCAAGTTTTTTGCCTCCATATCTGTGAGCGGCCTCCTTCACACCTTTCTAACACAGAGATGGGTAATATGCCCGCCTGACTTTCCAATTCATCCTCCTCCAGATGGTATCAACACTTAAGATTCATAGGCTTCAGTAGTACAGCGTGCAGCAGGTACATGCAACAAGTGTAGAGGACCAAGGACCCAAGTTCATCATTGACAGACAATGCTCACCAGCTGAAGAGGCCTTGAGCAATGAATTCCTACAAGCTGTACATGTGTTGATCTGCAGATAGATCTCGCCTTCACATCCAATCAGATTCAGAACGGGGATTAATGAAACATAACACAGCAAATTCTGGTCTCACTGAAAGCTAAGTGGCTAAAAGCTGCTTAGTTTAGTGGCAACTAGTACTGATCACTTGCTAGAAATTCAAGTAAGAATGCTGATTTTTGCTGGTGAGAAGATTTGCAATAATCTGTTTATAACTGCTCTAACTCCAAACTGTTAACATAGACACACACTCGCACAGAATTAACATGTAAATAAGCTACGGTATTAATGTACCAGCGCGCTAACAGAGCATAAGTTCACTCTCTCAGAAACCACAAACACAAAAAAATGCTTGTATTAGCCATGGACTGGTGCCATAGGAATAAAGAGCTAATACAGCCTAATAAAGAGCTAAAGCTCCAGCTTTGAGCAAACAAAACTAAGCCAATCATTAAGCTGCATTCAGGCAACCAAGGGGCAAATCTCTCTGGTGAGTTAAAAGGTAATTATGGCTCAATTATTGCTACAGGCCATCGGTGGTGGTCTGACATGAGGGTCACCTTAAAAGACAGTGGCTTGTTTCAAACTGCCACGCTCATTAATGTGAGACGAAAGCAAGGGCAGAATAACCACTGTTCCACATGATGAAGTGTAAATGTCATCAGATTACCTTAACTTGAAAACATCAGTCAGGACTTGCAGGGAGATGAACATGGACTCTACACAGTAACACACACGCTAAAGTATTTTGTCACAAGTTTGTTAGTGGAAACATGCTTAACAAAAATAACAAATACTAATCAATAAGGTGAAACTCCAACATAAAAAACTCACTCTGAAGAGCTACCTATGGTTGTTAGTCACAGGAGAAATATAACCCTTTTCCACTAAACAACAACGGGTGCTAGTTTCAGGCTGGTTCTAGTCCTGGTGGTTAGTTGGTTCAAATCCCGTTTCTCCTATGAACCGGTTTACTTTTCCACTTGCAAGGAGCCAAGTTTGGCCGCGTCACCATAAAAGGTCAGTACGTCACTGCATAGGTAGCCAGTTCACAACAACCGGCCGCTAGCAAGCTAGCTGCTGTTAACAAACTACTGTTACCCTGTTACTATCAGTCCATGAAAAAAATATTTTTTCAGCGGATATTCCAGTTACAACATGATTGAGTTAACAAAGCAGTTTTGCTTGCTACGTGCGGTATTTATTCAGTTTTGGGAATTTACGATGTCCTTACTGGTCACATATGACGGCGAAGTGCACCCTCACTGTAATAATGTTTAAATAGAGGAGTTATCGTGTGCATACAAGTGCTGTTCCTGGTTTTACAAGTCTACACTGAGATCCAGAGACAAAACCGTATTTTCATTACTTTACTCTTCTACTATCGCTAGCTGTGTTTCTACCATTGCTCCCCCAGCTCCTGGTGTAGTCACTGCTTAATTGGTGATAAGTCTGGCCCAGCAAAGAAGTGGGGCCAGAGGTGGCCCCTGTTTTAGCAGCTGGGGCCGGTTCTCACGGCGGTGGAAACACAACAAACTGGGGCTAAGTCAGGAACTGGCCTTGGAACCTGTTTGGTGGAAAAGGGGTAATACACAATCATTAAATTACAGCAGCTGTTAAAGTATCACTATTTATGAGCCTACTAAATGTAAATGTTAATAAAAACAGCTCAACAATACTGCCCTTGTACATACACCTGAGTTAATGCTTTTAGCCGATTTATGTTCGTCTCTGTCCAGCAGACAGCTACAAACATCCCAACATCCAAGTGAAGTCAAAACACAACCCTAGAGCAAATCATTATCTTTGATTGTCAACTTGTAAAATATTGTTTCCACTGTCACACTGCTCCACAATCTCATCCAGTCATTCTGCACCTGGCGTCAGCCCAGAAGGTTCAAAGGTTGAATATGAAAGTAAAAGGTTGTAAAAAATGGGATAGTCATGATTTTTATAGACATCAGGCCATACCTCGCTTAAGATTTATCTCCAATACTCCAGGTGAATTAGTCATCAGTGTTGTTTATGTTTACAGCTGGGAAAAGTAGGTCAGCAGAAGAAGTGTGGCTTCATTAAACACCTTTTCCATTGCTCATTTTCTCTGCAACATTAGACGCTCCCCAAATGGTTGGTACATACCCACCAATATCTCCTTGGCGGTTGTTGTTGTTGTTTTCCTTTTGTCGGAGTGTAATTACTGTAATTACACCGACACAAGCAGCATCTGAACCACAACGAACTCCCCTGTCTGTGGGAAGGAATTCTTAATAATGTGGACGAGACCATCATATGCTCCACTTATTAGTTTTCCTAACCTCCGGCTCACTGACATTCGACAACTGAGCAAGAAGTGGAAGACACACAGCTCCTGGAGCCATTGGCACAGTAGTTACAGTTTGAGTGGAAAGTGCAAATAGTGTATTATCCAGAGTGGACATTAAACTTGAATTTAGTGAGGATGATGCAACAGTAAGGGCTGAGGTACAGTTTGTTATTTCATGAGGGATTTACAGGCCAAAGTAAATAACACATTTTTAAACCAAGATTCAAGATTCTCCAAAAAAACTCCACATGACATCAAAACTAAAAGAGAACGGCCATGTTAAACACAGCTTTAAATATTATTGTTAAGATCATTTTATAGAAACTAACCCTGTGTGAAAGGAACAAATAAACCAACTCTCCTGGGAGTTTCCCACAGTTATCAGCCTTTTATCTCCAAGACACTGCTCGTGTTAGATTTGTTTTCATCCCCATGTTGAGCAGAACACAAAACCAAGGGAAACAGATTCGTACTTAGACTTAGGATAATGTTACTATGAGACCTATAAGATACTTTGCTTTCCATATAAACACAATATAAAACACAGAAATGCATTTTATATGCACACTAATCTGTACACAATCACAGCAGCTGTGAGGTGACCAGCAGGATTGATTAGGAGCTTCCTAGAGGACAGTCAATGAGAGAGAGCCTCTGAAAGGCAGCTGCTTAGTCAGCATTTTTATTCTGTTGGAGAGGAAAACTCATGTGATATGAGAGATGATAAAAGTCTGTCTTCATAAATCCTCACAGTCAGATGTGCAGTTGGTAGTACGTCTTCATTTGTCTCAATGAGATGCTGTTGACTGTTGACAATATTTCCGTGGCACAAACAATCACAAGCTTCACGTGAAGCTCAGATCACTTCGTTAAAAACGTGACTGTGCAAAAATTAAGAGCTGCACAGTTTCGGCTTGTGAACAGCTCGTCACTCACCTGACTCTGGGCGCTGGTTCAAATATGCATACCATGTATACCACATATTTACAGCACAATAGAGCATTGACCACTTGTTTTACTTTTGGTTTTGTACTGAATGTTTTATAAACACCTACTTTGACTGCTTGCTTTTAATAGATAAACCAGAAACTTGCATAATGGCCTCACATGCAGAGTCTTTGTGGGGAGGAGACACCGCAGCAGCAGCAGCACATGTTCACATGCAAAACTAATAAATCATCAGAGAGACAATGTGTCACAGTTACACAGAACCTTACCTAAGAGGCTATTATGTAGTAATCTGTCCTATTGTTGCCGTCTCACATTTACTGTACATTTTAAAATGTTCTTTCCTTTTAAATGCTGCTTACTAATCACATTTCCCCCACGGGAAAGTTTCTGTACCGATATTAAGCTGAGTTTGTGTGTAGTATCTGAGGGAATATCAGACTGCTTCCCACATGCCAAATTATACACCACACAAAGGACCTCCCTTGCTCACACACACACACAAATTACAAGTGGTACAACCCAACTTGAGTTGCCAGGGAGTTTTCTTTAAAAGTTAGACAGCTTGGTATGGGGTCTCACACACATTTCTCAATTGTGCCCTGCTGCTTTCAGGGTTGTTTTTTATGGGGTGGAAAACAAAACAGCACACCAAAGTACAAACGTATTTTATGGCTCTAACACATTCTTTCCAAAAATCCTTTTTTTAGCTTGAGGGGTGTGTTCAGATAACACTCAATAACACTGGTGGCTAAATATTATGTGAAAAGGGGGAGTTGTACAGTCTAAGTACTGCAGCTAACACTTTTTGAAACTCCAGTCATTGTACACACACACACACACACACACACACACACACACCATGTTATTGGCCAATTAAGGGGTGTGTGGAGCGCATGTCATTGCCACTTGCATTGTATAATTTACGCATTGCCACATGAGTATTGTTATTACGTGTCAGTGTCTGAATACAAAAACCAGAGAGTGGCTGCTTCTCTTTTTTTTTTCCACACAGTGCATCAAACATCTACTTCACTTCATACGTGACGAAACCTCGACGCTGCCTACGGTCTGTGGACCAGAACCAGGCAACTGACACAGGATGGGTGTGCTGGTTTCCTCAACCAGCCAAACAAAAGGCTCTCGTCTACTTCTCCTTTACATGCAGCCAGCTAAAAGAGGAAGTGACAGATGGAGGTGGGGGTTATGGGCTGAAACAGGAAATGACATCAATTGCATCTGCAACACGGTTCGCAACCATGATCAAAAATGGTAAAAAAAAAAAATCTTCTTAACATGCCTGCAAAAGGAAGAAAAACAGTTTGGGGTAATAGCTCACAAGCATGCAATCCGATATGGGAACTGAACTGAGTAAGTAGCAGTAAGTACAACAAACATTATTAACTGTTTTTTATGAAAATTCTTCAAAATTATGAGAAAATCGAATGATGGAAAAAAAAAAAATGATGGTGATGGCCTCAATTTCTTCTCCATGTGCGCCGTTCATATTTGATAACTGTGAAATCACTCGGACCCGGCGAGGATCATAATTTGAAGAACAGAAGGAAGCTCTGATTGGTTCTGGGAGGTGAACACAGTGTTTTTGATGTCTAAAAGCAATTTGTCCTTCATTTTATTCGAAACCCAAGTGGAAGTTTCTTGGACAAATCAATTTCACAGGATCAGCTTCAGTCTTTCTGCACCATTTTTACTGCTGAGGTCGTTCAGCTGCAAGTGTGGCTGGAGCAGCAGGACCAATACACTCTGAGCTCTCCACAGCACTGACAGCTGCCTCTTCAGGAAGTCTGGTTGGGTTGTAACGGTGCTATACTGAAGCTGTAGCAATCCAGTCACCATATGACCAATACATACTTTTTCAGCTGACAGGGAGTAATAATTAACTCGTCTTTTGCTTTTTCACTAAGTCAGAACACACATGACTTAAGTTGCAACAGTATGGTTTCATTCTACAATAGTTAAAACTCAAACTAAAACTTTGTGGCAAGAAAAAGTGAAGATCTGAGATTTCATATAATTGTATTTGTCCAGTTGTCAGACAATAGAGAGCTGGAGGTCAGGAGTACATGTCACAACATTATCACCCTGAGCCCCCAGAGGAAAATAAAAACACACCCTCACCCGGCACGGCAGCTGCACTATACCCACACTTTATCACCTCCACACGGCCCCTGCTGCTCAGGTTATGTCAGGTATCTCACACTTGTTGCCCTCTTTCCACAGCACGCAACTCAGATGTACCAACAGCAGCTGAAAGCCTGTGAGTGAGAGATCAAGTGAGGTCCTGGGTGAAACCAATCATTTGACGCTGGAAAAACTTTAGCGAAGGGCCATGTGGAGATTAAACGTGAGACCTGTCCTTTTTGGGATAGTGATACCTCCCAATTTCCTCTGCTGTCTTGTTTCTGACAACTTCACCACATTATAACCGGGGAGAGAAAGCAGAGGCACAGTCGCGCCAACCGTTGATGACATTTTGCAAGATTAAATCTCTGATGTTGCTTGCCATCTTGCCATCTTATCACCTAGAAACTGTCTCCCTTTTGTTCCTCTCGCTGCACTTTTTCTGCTCGTCCTGTACCACAGCTGTACTAACCGAGAGATGCAGATCAAACCGTCGCTGCACTGTAAACAAGCGCAGCAGTGATATTTGAAGCCGACATGCTGATCACACAATCTTTCACTTGGTTATATTTGAACAATGGTCCACCCGCTGACTCCATCCTCACTTATTATCCATCTGAGCTTTTCTACTCCGGCTTCTCTTTTCATCACCACCTCACTACTCGTACCTATCCAAGTCTGCAAGGAGTACCAAAGAGTCAAAGCCTCCATTCAAATGTTTTCTTTCTGCAGCTAACATTTTGACATTTGGCTGTTTAAGTGTACTTTAGCTGTTCCAGTATATACAGGCTCAAAGCTGAGAGCGTAGGCTGGTCCCGGGGGGGGCCCAGAAGCACCAGACCTTCCAGTGCAGAAAAATGACAGGATAACCCGATGAGGATGGAGGGGAACTGAAGTGAGCTCATTTCCTATAATGGAAAAGAAAAAGGAAATGGATTGTGGGAGGGGAGAGAGGACATAATGGTTTACTCTATGTGTACTTAATGACATGGTCAGACAAAGGAAGCCCCGACCCCCGGCTCCCCTATGCCCAAAGGCACTTGAAAACGTAAGCAATATAAAGAGGGAGAACTTTGACATCTCTGGTGCTGCTATGGGGGGTCATGAACTTGGGGAGTGAATTGTGTTTTTCCAGGACCCCAGCAAAATAAGCTGCATCCCAGGGAGCTCTGTGTGGCTTCAACAGACTGATGTCAATCAGCGTTGGGCTAAAACTGGAAGAGTTTTTTCTGGCCTGGGGGGAAAATACATAATAGCACCAAAAAGTAGTTGGACACTTAAATTAAGATGCCAAAGCAGATAGCATTTATTTTCAAGCACAGTATCCCAAAAAAAGACGTTTCTGTGGTTTTAATTTACATATTCGGTATTTTTAACATTTTGAGCATATATCAAACTGTGGAGGATGGAAAACTGTTGGTTTTTTTGTGGCTGATCTGATGAAAAGGATGATGTTTGATGCTTGACCTTTTCTCAGAGATCACTCTGTTTCATTTGTGTAGTTGCTTTTAAGTAACCAAGTTCCAGATTATGGTAGACGTCTAGTCAATCACCCTTTAGGTTCACACAGGTTCCTCTGATTATTATTGAAGAAAGTGTCCAAACATTTCTTGTTCTCATTGCCATGAATACATCCATATGCTATCTCAAGGGAGAACCTGATCTAAGTAGTTTCATACAAACACGTTTTAAGATTTACCACGTGTTCTGGTGAAGATTAAATGTGAATTCATCGAATATTTTATACAAAATAAAACTAAACATAACATATGGACAACACTCTGGGGCCACTGCAGAAGAAAAATTGTCTCCTTATGAGCCTGAGTGGGTCATATCAAGCAAGTCATCTCAAATCCTGGGTGTCTTTGTTTGTAGTGCTCAAATAATAATAAATAATAATAATAATAATAAACTTTATTTAGAGAGCATTTTTCAAAACAAATGTTACAAAGTGCTCACATCAGTGAAAAGTAAATTCAAATCATTAAGCTCCAATCTCCTCAATACACAGTCAGCAGTTTACAATGCCAGATGTGCAGATTGTCCAAAATAACATGAATTACACAAAACTTATTAAAACAAATTAACTAATGTTTCAATACTCTGAGTCCTGCAGCAGTACTGAACGGGCTGTACAAGTCTCAGTGGATAAGATCGAAAATAATCCAAACATAAAACACAAAACTTTTCCTGCATGGCTAGATTATTGCAAATCATTTTTTTTTAATTTGGGTGAACTGGTACAAAAAGACAAAGCACATCCAGAGAAGTTATTAGTACATTGTTTATTATAGCCTGTATCCCTTTTCTGTCTCTGTCACGAACGGTTGCAAAATGCATTGTGTCTGTCCGCAGGCCGACATGCTGCAGTGTCTACTTCCCCCTCCTACACAATTTATCTGAGGTAAAGGGCGTGCACAGAAAATGAGACTTGTGATCTGCTCGTGTGTCTTCACACCTTGTGGTGTGAAAAGGTGACTCCCGAGGGCTGCCCTGAAAACAGTTACTACTCATAACTCCAGAGACGTGCACATATAAATTCCACACGGTGCCTTCCTCTCCACACTGAAATATCGACCTCTAAACTACTCCGGTGTTTTTATGACACAGCAGAATGGTGTGTGAATCCAGCACAAGCTATGAGCTATGGATGGAGGTGGGGATTGAGGCGGCGGTGGAGGATTTTCTAAGCTATCAGTACTTCCAGAGCAGAGAGGATAGTGTAGCCTCGTCCCTGTGGACCTGCACTGAGACACGCAGTCTGCAGGAGCCGGCTTTATCTTCAGAGCTCTCCCTGTAATTGCAGGATGTTCAGCCTCTTCACATACACATTCACAGATCTGCCGTCCAGTGCGTCATACAGCTAATTGGGCAGCACTGTGGTGCAGACTGTTGAGTAAACAAGGTCAAGTCACCCACAAACACAGGGCAGCAGCTCACTGTATGAAATTTGATGCATAGAATTTACGCCAATATCTCTGTGTTGCAATGCAGCTATGGTGCCGCTTATGAGAGCTTTTTGGGGAGCTGTGAAAGTGTCCTCTGCCATCAGGGTAGACCCTGAGCTGTTTATTCCCGTGGAATAGGTCAGTCTGACTGATTTTCTCCAGAGAAACTCAGGTCACTGTAATGAGCCAACTGTAATTACACCTGACACCCACTAAAGCTCTGTCACCAGCTTTAATAAGAGGGAGGCGCTAGGAGGCTGTGCAGTGCTGACCACACGAGCTGACCAGCAGGAGAACGTGTCACCTTGTGCGGTCATCAAACATCACCTGTGCAGTACATGGGCGACTTTAGGTTATACAGTGTGTCCCTACATCTGAACTCTGTGATGATTCGAGATGTAATAACTGTGGTTTTGTTCAGGTGTTGTTCTTCTGTATGTTTCTAATCACATCCCCTTTCACCTGAAGAGAGGAGATAGAAAAGGAGCTGCTGGGCTGACAGGAGCACTGTCCAAGCCTTCTGCGGACATGTCAAACCACACTGATCACAAAGTGGCAATAAGAGAGTAATATGATCAGATCACAGGGAGGCTTCAGCTCTCTGCTTTCTAGTACTGCAATGGCTGGAGCACAGGTTTGAAAGCTCAGCCCTGCTTAGATTGATGACTTTCACAAATGGTAGCCTCGCTCTGTCATCAATACTGGGCCTGACAGGCCTGCTGAATTATGACAAACGAGTTCTCAAAGGGAAAAAACTGTACTCAGTGAAAAATCCTCCTTTTTTGATGGACCTCACAAAACGATTCAGGTGTTGCGAGTTGGTGTTACTGAGTCTTTAGGTGACCATTACTGAAGCTATAATCAATATGTGCAATTATTTGTATGCCAGAGGTTTACTGGATGTCCTCAGCGCAGGTGATGTAACGCTAACTCGAGCTGTAATGTCATGACATCACTATGGCAGTCATACTAATGTGCCTGAGAGCAAATCAATTATTAACAACAACAACAAGGTTATAGGTAATGATATTGTTTAAGTGCGTTTGACGTGCAGTGCACACCTACCTCCATTTGGATGAAATATGCAGATTGAATGTTGTCTGTTAGAAACTGATCTTACCAAGCAGGAGGCAAAGATGAGTTTAGATGGTTTTAGTAATGGTAGTGCTGATACTTCCTAATAAAGCAGGAGTGTGAGTATTTTTCTCGTTACGTTTTGTGTAATTGTCACTCAGTACCACTAAGTTATTCCAGCAAACCACCAATCACAATAAGTAGTATGCAGACATCATTCATAGTTTTAAATACACCCATGCTTCTCCTGCTATATGTCAGATACCATCAGCAGTTGATTAAAACTGGTAGCACTGCAGCACAATTATAAACTCTAAACCAGCTGTTATATTATTAAACTGGCTGAGACAGCTGTGGCTAAACTTTAACCTCGTACAACTACAATGACCAGCAGAGCCTGCATGGAAATACAATCCCAATTTTATTTCATGTGGATGGGATAACACTGCAAAAAATGTATTAGGAATGATATAGAAGAGACTGTTTATTATAGCATGAGTAACAAGCTATTAAGTGTTGTGTCAGTATATGACCAAAGGGGTAACCATAGAAACGGACAAAGCAAAAGTGTCTCAAAAATAAGGCTGAAAAGTAAAACGGTGCAATACCCCCAATGGCCACTAGATGCTGGCTCCAGAAAAACTCTGGCTCCAATTGACTTCAAGTCAACAAGCATAATTTTCAATCATGAAATACTCAGTCAACACATTCAGTTCACAAGTCAGCTCTTCCTAACAGTGATCCTCCAACTAGAATTCTTGTCCAATCAGACCAGCCTTGAAGTCGTACATACTGGACAGTGTCCTCGGCTTCATATCCAAATATGGTCACTTCTAGCTCCAGACAACCAACGTGGTGACGATCAAATACCAAACTCCTGGCTTCAAAAGATGACATCACGTCAGCTTCGTCCTCTCTGTACACAGTCTAGGAGCGTACCACCAGTAGGCTACCTGATAGTATCAACAGCCAGTTAAACCAATGAGCTGCTATCAGCACCTTTTCTATCTCATTTGGATCTAAATGGCACTTGCTTTATAACTTTGACTGAAGGTGTTAAGTTGTTATCAGGCTGTTTTCACCTGTATTGGTTTGTTTTTGTGTTACATTATAGAAAAACCTTAAGCCAACATCATGGGATAAAGTACTGTCAAAAAAAATCCCCCAAATTTCTATCTGTTGTGTTTTAAGAAGACAGTGTCTAGCATCAGTTTAGCTGGATTAAGGTGAGTAATTTCTAGTTTTGCTTCCTACTCAGAGGACATTAAATAATATAAGCACTATTCAATCATAATTAAGCCCAGCATCATCCAATAACTGCTCCAACGTCCACAAGGGAGGTGCAGGTCTTTGCCTAAAGCTTAAGCAAAGTATGGAGATTAATGATCGACCATCCTCACGCACACTGCAGAGTCCACATGTAAAAGAGGAAGAGAAAATGACTAGTTTTATGTCATGTGTGTTTTCATCTTATTTTCTGTGGTATATTTAAAAAAAAAAAACTTAACCAGTTCTGGTTACTGTATTAGAGTTATGCACGCTAAGCATAAACGCTCCCCCACACAGGGATGAATACATTGTTAGCATTAGCAGCACATTTCCCATTTTGTGGCACGAGTGACGTAATGTGGCTGCCGCTTTTATTTTAAGGTTTCCCATTTTGTTACTTTGATCACCAGCCACAGGCTAAACCGTAAGTCAGCCTCTCACATTGTTGCATGTGGCGGCCTCGCTGCTGTGACCACTGGGAGCCGTGTAAAGGAATCCAAGCCAATTCAACGCTGTGGGCGAGACCGAGTCATAAACCGAGTCTGTAATGTGCAGCATGCCTTATATATCATGCCATAAAAACAACATGTCTACCGTCCTGAGTGGAAATGAATAACAGTGCTGCTGTATCATTTGTTTTTAAAGACCCCGAATAGACTGAATTGTTTCTCTTCGACGAACACGATCAGCATTTTTCAGCCACAGCTCGATAAATCTGTCTTTACTTTCCTTCATTTATCACCTCTGCCCTGTCAAAGCTGACAGCTGTAAGGGGGGGGGAGTGTATATCCCACTGCACACATGTGCTGCACACTTCTTTAATATGCACGCATATTGGAGATATTTTCAGTCCAATGTCTATAGATGTAAGTTAGAAGTCTTTCTGCTGTACCCACAGGCTGGATGTGTGCATTCAGTGGATTTACATAACAGCGTCGCCTGTCAAGCCTCTGAGCAAGTGTGTTTATGTGCAATTAGGACTATTAGGACTGAAGCGTGTGTGTGTATTTACAGTGATTCATGCAAAGATATTTCCTACTCCCATGTTGCTGTCTGAACTGAACATGCCACCAAGAGGAACTTTTTATTTCTGCTGAGCTTGGGAAAAAAAAAAAAAGGGGTTAGTACGCCAAAGAACAGAGAAAATTAACTGACGAGAGCGGGAACATTTTTGTTGAGGACACGGAGGAGATTAAATGTCAATCAAAGACCAGAATCAGTGGGGAGGCCTGTGAATGAGTGCTTCCCGTTAATGAAGGCTTAAGCCTCGACGGCGTGAAGTCCTCTCTGCTACATTAACTAATAGCTTTCTCCAGGGACAACTAACAAGACAAAACAATCTGATACCGCCTTCTTTTTTGGTAAGGCATAATTAGAGAAAGCAGTCACCGTGGAGATGTCTAATTGCTTGTCTTTGTTTACACCAGGTAAAAATATAAAGCGCCCACATTTTTATTGGACTTTTTGTGGCGACACTTCCTGAACGAGGGCAGTGATTCAGAGTCGATTGAAAAAGAGATTCATCATTTCCGGCTCAGACCCAAACCCCTACAGCTCATCAGAGTCTCGGGAGTTTTTGTTGAGAGGGACGTGGGACTACAGTTCAGCTGAGTGTGCCATGAAGGAAGCAGTGATACTTTTCTCAGATGTTCCCACAGATACTATGACAGCACATAAGTAAAAAGCATACCTGGAGGTGCGATGTGACACCTCTGCAAGGATGAAACACTTCTTTCACACATCCTCCTGCACAAGGATCATTATTGCAGCTGCAGCAGTGCATCCGTTAGTCAATGGATTACACGCTCTGAGAAAGAATAATCCATTAAACCGAAACTATCATTAACTTTTGTCGGCTAGCACAATACTAGGAACAGACAAACATGTACACACTGTAAGACAGGACATAATCAGTCGAAATTAACTTTACCAATCCTCAGCTGCACTTAACCCTTCAAACAACTGACATGTAAATTTGACCTTTGAGAGAGAAAAATTCTCCTTCCAGGTTTCTATCCTGGTGCAGCCTCCACATGCTGCGACATGATTTTTCAAACTGCACAAGCGAAGGGAAAACTCTTATTTGCATGACGTCGTCTCTACGCACAAATTCAAGAAGTCTCGGTTCAGATGCAGACCTCTCGTATAATTCCTCTCAACCCTGACACACTGCACCAGATGGTAATTACTGATATGAAACCTTCTGTACTGAGCAGAGTGTGTAATTACCCTCCTAACCAGGGGCACAACTTAACATCCAGCCGTCTCCTTGAAGACTCAGGAGAGGAAAACACAGTATTTGTTCCCCATCAGTCCAAAGTGAATTTTCTGTGTTCTGTCCAAAAAGAGGAAGACAAGAGTGCTAATTACACTCAATACACCACATTATTTTGAATATATATGCAGCATTAACCTAAAGAGAAAACCTCCACTGACAGGAACTAAACATGGTTTTTAATTAATTGCTCCATACTGGATTATTTTCTAAGATTTACATTCCTAAACATTTACAGCTTAATTAATTTTCCCTGCACGATTATAATTTACCCGAAAAATACTGCAATCACATACACATCAATATTAGTTTTTTATACGAGCATATGTTCAGCAAGATGTCGTTAATAAAATCACTGCCTATTCTAACAACATGCTGCTAAAACAGCCTCACTGTCAGTTTAGTAAACTGATTCCCTCGAGGCTGTAACCAGAGTAACATCTGGAGTGTAAATCAACTAGTATAAGACAAAAAAGGTGCGAGAATTCACAAACAGAAACTTTTAATTCATAAGGATAACTGATGAACTGCTACATCCTTTCTTTCTTTATCTCGGATTGGCTTAAGCTTTTTAAGAAGACATGAAAAATGCTGGTACTGGAAAATAGTGTAGGATCATCTATAATGAATAAGCATGTAGGAAGGAAACCCAACAGGCAATATGGCTTCAATATTCAACAGCAACGACGACTCCATAAGTGGTATGTAGTGTCCCCCAAATCCTACCAGATAGGGCTGAAGGACCCAGGGAGACATTTCAAAGCCTGGGAAAAAGTAATTCTCTCAATGACTTGTTTTGTGTGTGAGCGCTGCAGCCAGTGCTGGGAACAGTCAGGGCTGTTCACCCTCTATCCAAACGCCAGCCCACTCATTATCAACCAGACCCTGCCATGTCTGACCTCTCGGTCCAGTCCCACTGAGCGGAAACCACTCCAAACTTAAAACTGCTCATTTTGTCCATCCCACCGATGACCTCACACTCAAAACTCAGAGTAACATGAGATTATTTACATTTGGTCACTTCAAGTGCCCTAAACTGCACATTTAAGCCACTGGTGCTTGTGTAATATGACACTTGTGCATTTTTTATAAGTGTTGCTGCAGTAACATAGAAATTCCCCCGCACTGGATGAATAAAGTATTTTCTATTTTACTTAGCACGTCCTTGCTCAGCTGGGACGTGTGCTCCAGAGTGCTGTTTCTACTCCAAACTTTCCCAAGCCCTCTCGGCGAAGCCCCCGTGTTTGTGTCAAAGCATTTCTGAGACTGGAGGCAAAGCACACAAGGACATGCTAACATATAGACATGGCTATAGGAGCAGATGAAGTTCAGCACTCACTCAAACTAATGCATTTCTAGTGCTGCCATGTTTGTCTCTTCAGGATTAAAGAAAAAGAAGCGTAAACCATCCTCACAGCCCCAGTTGTTCACAAGTAATCAGTGATGTGATTTCAGTGATTGGATCAAATATATAATCCAGTCTTTATGTGTTTTGCACTGTATTCATTTCACCAAGTCCATATTAGTTAACCAATACAATCTTTCAGCACAGCAAATAAAGAAAATACATCCAAAATAATACAGATTATATTGATTTTAAGCATTTAAAACATGTTTCAAACATCCACACTGCATTTATAAGAAATGTACACCTGTTTGTATGTATTGTTTTGGGCTCATATTAACGCTCTGTGTGTTTAAAAGAAATTGCAAATGAAGAGATGTAATAATTTCATTCTTTACAGAGCGATCTAAAATCCAGATGTAACCAGCACTAATCAAGATTACCTAATCCTGGGATTTCTAAATCTGGATGATTCAGATTACTGAACAACAGCTGGCCCCAGGTGACCATAGAGGTGTGTGTGTGTGTGTGTTGGTGAGGACTGAAGAAAACAGTTGCATAATTGGTCTGCAGCCATTAATGTGGCACTTTTGCAACCCGGTGTCAGTGTTGTGACAGACGACTCACCCAGCAGCAGCAGTTTCACTTCTCTGGCCGCCTTCTCTCCATCTTCCCTCAGGTTTTTATCAATCATTTTAGACCTCTCGGCCGCGGCTTTATCTTCCTGACTCACTGTACAGCCCATGGTTCCTAGTGCTCGCTTCAGGTCTGCTGTTTAGTGGGAAAATATCACCTGGGAAAAAAAATCTTATCAAGTCCGAGGGGGGAATAAACCCTTATTTAAAAAAAACAAGGGTTGAAGTTGAGTAAGACGACTTCTCTTTTTTGTCGAGAAGGAACAAAAATCATTTAAAACAACAAACAATTCCCCCTCAGCTGTGTGAACTTGGTGGTTGCCGCTCAGTTACCCAGCATTGGTGTTGTTTTGGGGTTTTTTTTAGCTAATTGAAGTTGTCCAGCTCGCGCAAAAAAAAAACTTGAGCAACTTTTTCTGGTTGCCTCTCAGCCCCAGCAGATCATCAGAGCAGGTTAAACACGCGAAAACGGGCCACGAAGTTCAGCAGAAAAAAAAGAAAAGTATTCCAGCTGTTCAAAAAGCGAGCGCACAGATCCCTGCCACACACTCACCACCTCCCACGGGCTGTTTATGTTAGCTGATAATGTGGATATTTTTCAGTTTTAATCCGTATTGCGCATTCTTTGCCCCGCGTTGAGATTTATCACGTTTGAAGCCACACCCGTAGCCGCCGTGAAGTTCCCCTCCGCCCGACAAACAGCGAGACAGCGCCGTCACCTCCCAGCAGCAGCAGCAGCAGCGGCGACGGCGAGGACAACCTCCAGCAGCACGATAAATACCGCCCACTTCCGGTGCATCATGGGAAATGTAGTAGAACTGATTCCTTCCAGAGCTGAGGCAAAAACACGTAGATTGCATGAAAATCTAAAATCCAGGCCCAAGATCCGGATTTGGAAATCTCATGTTTTGCTATCCAGGATGAATTAATCTATATTTTTTGTGCTCGTCATTTAAAGAAACACTGTTTCGTGGGACTATATCCTAATAATTCTGTACCTTTGTAAATTTAAGTGTTTGTATTTATTTGGAGACAGTAAACAGCACAATAAAACAAAACAAAAATCTCTTCCATTTTCATTTTTTTTTGTTTTGTTTTTTTTAGTTGGACTTCTCCTTTGAGTCATTACTAATAAATAAAAACAAATGAAAATATTCACATATACGTGGATACTTTGAGACGTGTTTTCAATTATATACATTTTTAAAATTCATAGTTTTTCTGGCAACAAAATCACAATTATAATTTTAATTTTTTTACCTCTTGATTTTGTTGAATCACATGTATCCACATATTGAACACCACACACTGAAGGTTTGATCCAGATGTGAAGGATTACATGATCTGATTCAAGTTCTGATTCTATCTATCTATCTATCTATCGCATTGATCCAGTCATTGGTTGAAATCTGAGTACTTCACAACGATTCAAGTATTCAGCCCAGTTTTCAAGTAATATGAGTGACTGTCCCAAATGGAAAAGTCCAATTTGTTATGACACTGGAGAGACAAAACATTTTTTTGGGTGTTCATTGAAAATACATATATAATAATATAAAATAATATATATATATATATATATTCATTTGTATTGTACTGAATAGCAGTAATTGTGCCCATAGCATGTTGAGGGCGAGGGGCTTTGAGGATTTTTTGAAGTATAGGCCAATGTTATATTAGCAGCAGCTTTTTAAACACTTACATAATAAAATCAAAGCTGATACTGATAAAATGCACAATGCAAACTAAATATTAATGCCTCAAGTAGATTCTACGCAAAACTCTTGATATTTCGTTACATTAGGGCCACGTGTAATTCTTACCACAGCTCTATACTGACACCTTGTGGACTGACTCCTGACTTACGACAAAGGAATGAACTCTTTTTGTCCCACAAAGCCTTAAAATACAAAGTAAAATTCAAATTATACATACTTCTGAAAGAGTAGCATTTAAACCTTTGCCATTCAAGTTAAATCAATTCATATGCATTTGTAAGACATTAAAAACATGAATCATAAAACTCTGTGTAATCACAACAAACTGTTTGCTTACACAACCATGGTGGTCCATTAAAAGTTGGTCATACTGTGCTGAGTCACAGAATGCAATGGACTGAATAGTGCATTATTCATTTAAATGAAGAAACTTTAAATTTAATTACAGGAAAAGGTGAAGGACAATGGAAGTTTTCTTAATGCCACATCCGAAAGATGATTAAAGATCATAGTTGTTACCCCATTATCTTTATTGCAACATTGTTTACAGTACAATAACTGCCAGCAACATATTAAAATATATAGAGATACAAGAAAATAGACATGAATTGAAGGACAAAAAGGTTTAAAAGCACTTTGAAAATGATTACATTTATATTTTTAATCAGACTAAAACTTTAATTGCTATTTACATTATACAAACTAGATATGAATATAGAATATAAAGGGTATACATTTATATACAGTATTTATAAATGCTGGCCAATGTCAATATGTTACTATTTAATCATACACTTTTCCATAAATCACACAAAAAGGGAGACTAACGACACTAAGATCTAAGTAGAGGTCCTCAGAGATCATTTTGTATCAGCCACTAACACAGTTTATCCCCTCATGTTGTTATAATTTATCGTTTTTTTGCACGTTGTGAGGTTTTATGTGTGTGCACCATTCAAAAAAAACTGTTTATGACACTTATTTATCTAATGGCTTCATAATACATACAGCCAAAAATGAATCGCATTGATTCAACAACACCAAACACTAAGTTATGCTCCAGTGGCTGATTCAGATGATTCCTCTGCACACAGATACATAAAGACAACAAAATATCTGAATATAATGAACAAAAAAAATGGATTAAAAGAGGTTTGTTGTGTAACAAATAGACAGGACAATATTCAGTTACCCACACAGCGCTTGTAGTAGTGTGCTGTCGGGGAAGTTATCGTTAAAAATAATGAAATGTAGGCAAGTACACCAGCTCACTAACAATCCAAGTTAGTAGGTTACTGTCTGCTGAGAAGCAGCGAGGACGTCAGAAATGACCCAACTATACCACTGATGATATACCACTGACTATAAAAGACAAATGTAAAAAAAAACAAAAAACACAATCATCTTGCATTTCATCACTGAATCAGATTCAAATGATACGCCCGAATAAACATCAACGGGAAGTTTAAAACAACAGTTATTCTATTCACGGTAGAAGACGAACACTTGAATTATACCTCTGATCCGAGTATAAGTGCAGGTTAAACAACACAAATGCATATAGGTTACTATGGTTCAAATACAGTGGATCCATGTTTTCTTTTTAAACAACACCAACACTTGAAAACCTCCAACAGTACATCCAACCAGTGAGTCAAAAATAGACCAGAGGAGGAAGCTAAGGATCACAGGAACTTTAAGGTAATAATTTCAAGTAATGCTTGACAACCATCGATACGTTACTAATCCATCAGCTACATTAGACTGATTAACTGATCAAAGACCACATCTATTGAATATGTTTTTTCTGTGTTTCACCTTATTAATGGCTACAAGAAGTTGTGCTTATCAAAGGAAAGTGCTATTGCTAATTGCAGACTTGTCAGGATTGTTACAGAGGTTGACATCTCATGTCTTTCATTTCTGTTAGGGATCAAGCTTGTGCTGGACACAGAAATATTTATAGACATCACACTGTTGCTTACCACTTCATGAAGTGACCCTGTTGCTGTGGTTGTTTTGTACACGTTTTGGTTATCTCTGATTACTTCCAGTAAATGTTCAGAAACAACACATCAAATCTTCTCAGTAATAAAAAAAAAATCCCTGCTCATTGATAAGAAATACTGAGCAGCAGCTTGCTTTTCTTCATTTTAGTTTTCTGTATGATCTGTACAATCTAATGGATGAGGTCTTCAGTACCATTTATACAGTAATACTGAAAAAGAAAAAGGTTTATGCACAATATAGGCATTCTCTGACATAGTGTGTAATCTGGACACGCAGGAACTATTTATAATGTTCCTCTCTGATATCGACTGCCTCAGTTACCATGAGCTGAGGATCATCCCATCAGTTATCATCTGAGGTTTTCATCAAGTAGACATTAATAATAAAAAATATACATCTAGACCATATTGAGGAGGAATGTTATCATAAATGTGCTCATACTTTGTGGATTTGCACCCTGCTCTGTCCGAGGTGAACAAGTAAACACCTCAAAAACATAAAAAGGCTAAAGGCAGCTCACATTAAAGGAATAGTTTGACATTTTACTAAGTGGCCGCTGACTGTAACTATGTATTTACTGTACAGACATCAGTGTGCGGTCCATCTTCTCGTCTAAGTAATTCCCAAAATGCTGAACTACTCCTTTTATTTGTCCTTCTTTCTCTGTGCTTTTACCTTCATTTTCCTCTGCAGTTGCACATCATGGAAGTTATTTAGCTATTCAAATAACTTAATAATATTAATAATAATAATAGACATAAAAATTATAAAATAATTGTCTATCAATACATTTCTTTCAACAGTTAAAAAGGGCAGTGCCTTGGATTGAGTGTTACAATCTAAGCAGCACTTTGCAGATCATTTTATCATAGTGGGAGGCGGTGGATGCTCATAACTAACACAGGTACAGATGTATAAAGACAGTAGCTTTTTACATTGTTGCTTTTCTGTTTCTTTTTGTTTTTACATCCTTCTCACAAGGCACAGCCTCCAAATGACACCATTGATCTTTATGCACCTGGCCTCTCAGTGAATTAACTACCAGCTTTCCAAGAAAGTTTACTGGCCTGTATCTGCAGCCACCGTTTGTCAGGACGAACAGTACAACACGACCTCATCAGAGTCAGAGAGTTTCCAGAGGAACAGAGGAGCCGTCCCCAACTCTAGACTCTGTGGCCAATATTCTTCCATGGAAAAGACAGGGCATCTTCGACATCAAACATGATTCAAAGAAAAAACAGTCAAATTACAACACAGATCTAAATCAACAATATAAAACCTGAAGAAAATGGAAGTTGTTGCCTAGTGACCACTGCTGGCTTTACTGGTGCCCGAAGTCCAATCAATAATGATAAAGCTGAGACTCATTATCATAAACAGGAAACCAATCCCAGCAAAACAGGCAGCCTGAAAGAGATGAAGAGAAAGGGAGTTAAAGAGAATGACAAAAAACAGGAGAGATGGAAATGTTAATCTTATACATTTCCACACAAAATGATTTAACATGGGAGTGACTGTAGCCAGACAAAGTGGCTTTAATTTCTGAACACACCCAACTGTTGTCAACAGTGAAAGTTTTTACCAGAGGGGGCAGCAAAGGGCCACCTCTCAGCCTGGTGTCAAGGTTATGCTGCTTTTTAATGGCATCAAATTTATACTGGACAATTTTGGAAAAGTACGGAGCCCCTAAAGTCCCACAAGGGAATATTTTTTTATCTTGTGCACACAAGATAATTTTCCTTGTGCACACAAGAAAATTTGCTATGAACTCACAGCATCTTTCTCATGCACACAGCAAGGACATAATGGAGAGGACTGAACTAATCAAGTTTTATTTTAATCTTAGGATGTCATACAGTGAAATTCTAGTTGCTCTTGCATGTAAACATGTTAACTACAAAATAAAAGCGCTACTTTAGCTTGTGCAATGTGTCAAAGTGACTCATGCGATTATTGAATAATTCACCTGCTGCAGGGTGTGGTGGCACCAGCTGCACCTAGATCATCTCTATATACAGTCCAGACTGAGAACTTGATCAGTCCTCTTCATTTAGTCCTGACCGTGTGCATTGGAAAGACTGTGAGTTCATAGCAAATTATCTTGTGCGCACAAGATAAAAAAAATATTTCCTTGTGGGAATTTAGGGGCTCAGTAGAAAAGAAAAAAAAACCCATCTGAATATTTTTTTATAGATAAATACCTTTGGACCTCATCAGTACCTCATCTGTCCAGTTTTACTCAGCATTAAAATCCCCCATATTTATTCCTTCATATCTAAGTCACAGTCTTAGAGAAAACACCTTCTGCAAGTTGATGCTAGATCTTAAGAGGGATATGTTATGTGGTGCCAGCGTTATCCTGTTTAATCTAATCTAACCAAAACTACACCAAACTTAATCCTTCTGTTATTCTGACAGTGCTCACCAGAATTTTGGGGACCGAGCGCATAGGCTCTTCTTCTTTGGGAACAATCCGAATGTAGAAGACAGCAGGGAAGATGAAGATGAGACAAGGGGCAGACGTGGCACCTGGAAAAACACACAACACAAAATTATTCATGAAACTAATTCTCCATAAATTCTCACTTCCCTCCGCTCTCATTAAATCCTGCAGTTAGTCTGGCGGCACAGTGGTGAGGATATGATGATTAGTAGAAAGAGTGGAAAGGAAAGGTTGTTTGTATTTATTTGTTCCACTACCAAAAATGAATGTTGATGATCTGAAGTTTTTAAATTTAAGATGTGAAATGTGGCTGAGGGGGTGATGTTACATATCGTATATACATTTCTGCAGCTTGTTGTTGTGTGTCTGTAGATTCCTGAGAATATTCTGTCACTTCACGTCTCACAGTGTTTGCTAAGCAGCTCAAATGTCTTGCTTTGTCTCAGTGTGCTGTACTTTAAGGAGAAAAAGTTGAAAGTGTGTTGTTTTTGTAAAATGCTTGTACGTATATCTGTGCATATTGTAACTGCAGTAACTTTGGTCAGCTGCAGAAATCAGAAGCAACAGACAGTCAAATCCTTTTAACTTGAAATTACAAACCCATTGGCAAACCTTTGCTTGTTTAGACATCCAGCAGTTATGAAGCAACAATATTACTCATTTGTAGTTGCATTTCTGGACAAATGTAAATCATATATTTACTCTCTTGTCAGTTTTATGTTTGGGTTTCTTTTGATCTCTTCCAACTCGGAAATAAATTACGCATTTGTCTCCTCAGCTTGATAACTGAGTGTGTCTGTTAATTGGCACTGAGGAGGTAAATGTCTGTGAATGTTTAGGTCTTTTTCACTTAAAACTGCCTGCTGTGTACAAAAACGACACTATAAGCATCCTGAGAGTGGACCAAAGCAGTTAATTTGCAGGACCAACAGTGAGATATTGCTCTATAAAAACCAATCGGAGCTTCAGATTCTGTAGGTTCATCGCTACATGAAGTCCTTTTCACCGTTTTCCACTGTTTTAACATTGATACAGTCTACACAGCACAGATGATGGCCTCATTAGAGATTAATCAAAGCTACTGATGGTTTTTCACTGTGCCTCCACTACTATACTACTAAGTTTTGCACTCCTCCTTGTCACAGGGTTGGTTGAACCTACCAATGACTCCAAAGATGCCCAGGATGTTGGGAGCAAAGATGACCAGCAGGTTGATAAAAGTCAGCAGGACGAAGGCAATGGCGATGTGACGAGGCCAGTTGAAGGTCTTGTTGGGGAACATCATCTGCTGAATCGCTCTCCGTACCTTATCACAACATATAAAATATATTTTGCTTCACTGTATTTCCAAACATTACAGAACCACTATATGAGCGGGACAGTGTGTAAACTGTGATTGTACGTACAGGAAAGAGCACAATTGGTACAGTGAGTGTGACAGCGGTGAGCACAGCCACGCGCACACACAAAATCAAAGTGTCATATGGGTCAATGCGGCTGTAGGTGTGAAGCAGTTCTGCTTCCACTTCACCTGAAAGAGATGAAACAGGAAAACAGAGCAGGTCTCAGGAGGAGGAAGCAAAAGGAAAGAACAACACTAAAAATATATATATTATATATGTGTATTTTAATCCAGAAATATTACTGATAATAATAGAAGAATCTTATAATAAGAAAAATACAATAATCCAATATTTATTTATTTATTTGTATTTATATCCAGGTAAATATGGTTCATTTGTAATATGCAGCTACTTCTAAAAAACAAATGAATATTATGACCACTAGAGGGCGTAGAAATACTACAGTGTTTTTCAGTCTAAAGACTGTGTATAATATTGAGATCAACATTTAATAAATTAAGCAAAATGAAGGAATTTTTAACAGACAGACAGACAGACAGACAGACAGACAGACAGACAGACAGACAGACAGACAGATAGATAGATAGATAGATAGATAGATAGATAGATAGATAGATAGATAGATAGATAGATAGATAGATAGATAGATAGACAGATAGATAGACAGATAGATAGATAGATAGATAGATAGATAGATAGATAGATAGACAGACAGACAGGTAGATAGATAGATAGATAGATAGATAGATAGATAGACAGATAGACAGATAGATAGATAGATAGATAGATAGATACATAGATAGATAGATAGATAGATAGATAGATAGATAGATAGATAGATAGACAGATAGATAGATAGATAGATAGATAGATAGATAGATAGATAGATAGATAGATAGATAGACAGACAGACAGACAGACAGACAGACAGACAGATAGATAGATAGATAGATACATAGATAGACAGACAGACAGACAGACAGACAGACAGACAGACAGACAGACAGATAGATAGATAGATAGATAGATAGATACATAGATAGATAGATAGATAGATAGACAGACAGACAGACAGATAGACAGATAGATAGATAGATAGATAGATAGATAGATAGATAGATAGATAGATAGACAGACAGACAGACAGATAGATAGATAGACAGACAGACAGACAGACAGATAGATAGATAGACAGACAGACAGACAGATAGATAGATAGACACAGATAGACAGATAGACAGATAGATAGA
>OOFC01048784.1:0-11074 GCA_900323345.1 Pseudochromis fuscus
AATGTGCATGGAAGACACTCTGTGGTACCATCAGGTATGTCTCCATGTTTGTAAGATGTCCAAGATTCAACCTCAGTTGTTGATGGCAAACTATATTTGGTTACAGTCATACCATAAATCAGTTTTCTTTTGACTAGTATCGTATTGTATCATATTGTATCGTATTGTATCGCATTGTATCGTATCACATCATATATCGTATTGTATCATATCGTATTGTATCGTATTGTATCGCATTGTATCGTATCACATCATATATCGTAGTGTATCGTATCGTATCGTATTGTATCGTATTGTATCGCATTGTATCGTATCACATCATATATCGTATTGTATCATATCGTTTCTCTTTTCTTACAGTTTCTGTTTAGTTGTAGTTTATAGATTCTGTGTATTTGTACTAGTACTTTATTGTAGTTGTAGTAGAAGTACTTGTTGTCTAATACATAATGGGACAAGGAGAAACAACATTTCACACATCAAGGTTGTAGTGGCAACAAAAAAACCTAGAACCTTCTTTGCCACTTCTTTGCAGGACGTGAAGATTTTCTGACTCGTTCCTTTCCACAATATCCACAAAATGAAAAAGACAGTCTTAAAAATATGGCAGTCTCTTTATTCAAAAGGTTAAAAAACAGAACAGAATGTTCCTTGACTTTGTTCTAAACTTCTAAAGTCACTAATAAAATAAACTGGTAACTGCAGGTGACGGTCAGAAACATCGTTGTTCCCTGTCCTGCTCAATTAATAAGCCACTCCCGTCCAGCATGTGCTCTGCAGGTGTCCCTCACATTACTTTTAAGCACTTGCTGTGCTTTTACGGCAGAGTGTGAAGTTGTGGTGCAGGACAAAATAGTCAATTCAAATGCTTGGACCTACCACAGATTCTACAATAAGTCAATACAAAGTCGCTACTATTCAAATTAGACAAAATATACAAAACTACAACCAAATGACCTCATGGCTCTAACAAAGGCTTAAAACATATTGTGCAAGTGACAAAAAAGCTTGAATCTTAAATCTTTGAAGATGTGTAACTTATGCACAAGTTTGGCCGACTAATGTGGACTGATGATTTTGTGTAGAAGTGGACAATAAAGTTTTGCTGTCCTGTGTGATGCTCCTTTCCCCCAACGGTGTGTGAAGTGATGGTACCCTCCAGGATACAGAAACCATTTAAGGGTTAAAGACAGTGGTTCATCTAAAGTCTGATTATCTTCTTGTTTGTGTTTTCTATGTTTATCACCCAGTGAATCCTCTTTAAATCATGTCACTACTCCCAGACCTCAGCAGTAAATGTACATAAAACTATGAATGAACAGTGTATTGTTAGGGATTCACCTGTGGTCACAATGATGATCCTCAAATGTGACATCAACATGAACTGCACCTGTACTACAACACTGATCAAGGTCCAATTTATTTATATAGCACATTTAAAAACAACCATAGTGCACAACTCAGTCAATCAACAACACAGAAAGTGAACATCCAAAGGGCAACGGTGTGGTGTCAAGGTGTCATGATCAGCTCATATTAAAAGCCAGTGAAAACAGATGGGTCCTGAACAAGGACTTGAAAGTCTCAGCGGACCGAGGAGTTTGTCTCTGCAGAGGTAGACTACTCCACCAACACAAGGGCAGCCACAGAGGAAGCTCGGTCACCTCTGTCTTTTAATCTGAATGTGAGAACATCCAGGACCATCTGACTGGACGACCTCAGAGGTTTAACTGGAGTTTGCACATCTAACAGTTCACACAAATAAGCAGGTGCCACGCCATTTAACTCTTTAAAAACAAGTAATAAAATGTTCAAACCAATCTGATGGAAAGACAGTGGAGAGAGGCTAAAACTGGAGAGATGTGGTCACGTTTTCTACACTTTGTTAAAAACCGTGCTGCAGTATTTTGTACTAACTGAAGTCGATGAAGAGAAGACGGAGGTAAAAACACATACAGGAAGTTGTAATAGCCAAGTTGAGTTGTTATGACAGCATGTATGACTCTCTCAAGGTCTGTATGAGGCAAATACAGCTTGACTTTGGCCAACAAGTTGTGTTGTCAAAACCAGCTTCTACCACCTCAGAGTGTTTCCTGTCACATTTAAAAGCACTGTCAATAATCACACACATGTTTCTAACAACTGATGAACTCAACAGTTCAATCATATCTGTGTTCTTCCTGCTATTAGATTCCTTGTGTTAGAAAGCATGTAACATGGTTATTGTTTCAACAACCTTACACAATAAAAACACCACTATTCTTCTCAGTGTGAGGATCAGTGTTGTTGTTCCTAATAAAGTTGTCAGTGTAGCAGATCTTTGTCACTCAGATGGTAAAATCCTCTGAAGTACTTTTTAATTCAACGTTTGTTTAACTCCTGCACAGTAACAGTACACAGAGCTGTAAGAGACCATACTCCCGTCAGACTCTTTGTTTTCCAGTCTCATGAAAGCTGTCGGATGTTTGCTTGTTAATTGCACAAGGTGCTCACAATTAGCAGATGTCAATTGTCATCCTCGCTCCCTCGGAAATCATCCTCTAACGCTAACCCAAAATAACTGAGTTTGAGTACGTCCTTGAAGCTAAAAAGCAGAGTGTTAAATTAACTCCAACAGAGTTGATTTTAACACTTTCCTGGGTTTTTTTTTTTTTTGGCTTTCAAAAGAGTTAAACTTTTAATACTGTGCCGGAGTTCTTTTTGTAACTCCTAAACAGAGTTAAAGTAACACTGATGTGTGTTTCTAGTTTGTGTTTTCCCTGGGTTCTTGTGTTTAGTTTTGTGATTTATTATATTCTTGTGATTGTTCTGGGTGTCATGTCCTTTGAGTTTGGTGTTCGTGTTCTACATGTGTTCAGTATTTTCTGTTTCCTGTTTTATTTTGTCTCGTCCCCTGGTTTCTAGTTGCTTCCTGTTGGTCACACCTGTGTTGATTGTCTCATCTGCCACAGCCTATGTTCTATTTACCCTCGTTACCCCAGTGTATTTACCCTCCTGTGTCTCTTTGTCTTGTGCTAGTTCGTTGTCTTTTGTCATGAGTTTGTCGTCTAGTGTCTTTTGTCTTGGGATCCCTACTCATTGTTTCCACTCCAGGGTTTTGGTTTTTCTTGAGTTTGAAGGTTTGGGTTTTTTTCCAGTGGTTTGGGTTTTCTCTTGGGTTTTTTTGATGTTTTGATTTTTACAGTTTTCTAGTGTTTTGGATTTTAGTTTGAGTTTGTATTTTTCCCGCCATTTTGGGTGCAGTGCCTTTTGTTCGCTTTGTCTATTAAAGACCTTTTTGGTTTGCTTAAAGATCTGCATTTTGGGTCCTGCTTCCTACCACCTTTTCCTGACAGCACTAAGGGAGTTAAATATATACATATATATCACAACTGCCCTGGGGTGGACTGACACACTTGGAGGACCTGGAATCAAACCTGGACTATCCAGTTGGTTGACGGCTACTGTACCACTGCTCCACATCCAGCACATGACTTTAGGAGGTACAATTGACTCTTAGCTACCCACCTGCACAAATTTGCTGCTAGGTTCTTTTCTGCTGATGAAAGTTTGACTTAATTGTAGTTGCCATGTACATCTGCATTAGAGGAAACAAAACACAGACTGGTCTCCAATAGAAGAAGTGAAATAGTGGGCGGAGCTTCATTACATCTCTGCAGAGTTGATTTAACACTGACGTGATCAACTATTTCAAACAACTCCAACACCAAACACCGTTTAACTACTAAAGTGTTGAAATTACACTTTTGGAGTTAAAATCAACTCTGAAATGTTTAACTCTGACATTTCAACTCTCCAGTTTATGCTGTGTACAGTATTTACTTTAACATGCACTGATACACTCATCCCCAGAAATGCTTTCTGTTACCAACTTCACAACTTTTTGTTTCTTTGAACAAATAATCTTAATAGGTTATAAACTGTCTTATTTACATTTCTCTAAAGAGCCATGATCCCATGTCTATGACCCTTTGTTTATCTAAATGTGTCTCTATGGAAACACCCTCTTATGTATATTTGAGGGGCAGTGGATTATAATGCAGCAATAATTCAGAAAAACGACTTGAGTGTGAGTGTGGGATAATTAACCGATGTCAGCGGTGGACGCTCCAGCAGCGAGGCATGAGACAATGATTAACCAGCGGTGTTAGAGGTGCTTGTTCATATCGTACATTAAAGCGGGAATACGAGGCGGACCCGCCGCAGCCAATCACCATGTGCTCGTATCTTTGGCCATTGCCCCAGAAATGACCTCCATGGCTATATGAGGGATTTTTTTCATTCATAGCTTCTCCTTATAGCGTGACCTTAATGTCTGATTCAATCACATCACATCACGGAGGCTCTCACTGTTATAGTCACCGCAACACATCCAGCTGTGCATCGGCCTATGACATGATGCCCAGAGTCAAGGGATAAAATCCACGCACACACACATTTGTCTTGCTGTAATTGTGAGGGCCTTGTGTTGTCTACTTTCCCCCAGGCTAACCTTAACCTTCACCTTCTGCCATATGCTGCATCACATATGAAGCCTTAAGTCAGAAATGCCCACCTAGTGACTTGTTTTTACAGCCTCCTGTGGTTCAGTTTGGGGAAAATAGCCTGAGGAAGAAACATGGACGCCTGTGAGATTTACACCGGTTTGTCATCTGCTGAAGTTATGTATGAAGGTTTGAATGCAAGGGAGCACGAAATGGCACCGACTGCTCTGAATTATAACCTTGGGATACAGTTAGTTACATGTCAGTGTTTTTGATGAGAGCAGTCTTTTATGGCAGCAGAGTGGGCTTTAGTTTCACAGCATTTTCATGTGTGTGATGAGCAGAGGTGGGTACAGTAGCCAAAAATTGTACTCAAGTAAGAGTCGTGTTACTTGAGAATAATATTACTCAAGTCGAAATAAAAAGTGGTCATCCAAAAAAATCACTCAGGTACGAGTAAAAAAAGTATTCAGTGAAGAGATTACTCAAGTACTGAGTAACTGTTTGAACATAATGTCTGATTCATTTTAAAAAGTAATGTAATCAGACAAAAATATAAAATAATGTGTAAATTCTGGTACAGTGGTATCGCCGGTGATACAGCGTGACAAGCATAAATCAATTTACCGTAATTGCACAACCATTTTCCCTATTGATGGAATTCCAGCTGATTCCCACCAATGTGCAGTGTTCCGTATATATTACCTACATTACGGTAGTGTACAGAAGCGCCTCTTGTCGGCTTTCAGAATCAGCTGGAATCACGTCGCTAACGCAAATGGCCGAGGAATTATGATGATTTGATTGACACATCACTTTCTGTCAGCAGCTAAATGTTCGGGGGTTTAAATGTTAATTCGTCCCATGATTAAGCTCTTAACGCAAATAATTCAACTACAAAACTACAAAACAAAATCCCCGCTTCCCCATACGTCACTTAGGGATTACCCATAAACCACCAACTTAAAGGTACAGGCTTGTAACACGGGTAAATTGAACAAGTGAGATGCGGGATGCTGGTGGATGTTGTGGTGTTCACAGTGCCAACTAGTGGCAGACGGCGTATCTGCAGAACTCGTAAGTTGGCGCACTCGTAAGTCAAGCTACCGCTGTACATCTAAATTAAAAGTAACGACTCAAGTGTAGGCCGATGTAGCTGAGTAAGAGTAGCATTTCTTCTTCACACAACTACTCAAGTAAAAGTAAAAAGTATGGTGCAGTAAAACTACTAAAAGTTTCTAAAAGTTACTCAAGTAAATGTAACGGAGTAAATGTACCTCGTTACTACCCAGCTCTGGTGATGAGTGCAATGTAAAGTACGAGGATATGTTGGAACTCTGAGGAGCAAATTAGAAGCAGCGTCACAATTTCACAACTTGGGTAATAAGTTCAGACAGAGATCTCTCTGAAAATAAAATCAGATCTCAGAGTAATCAATCCACCTACCAAACATGTCTTTGGACTGTGGCAGGAAACCGGAGAAAACTCACACATGCACGAGGACAACATACAAACTCCACACAGAAAGGCTGGAGCCGAGCTTTAAAGCGCCTTGAAGAAAACATTTACTTGTGTCCAATGAATGCTTTTCACCTCCTAATCCAATTGGTGCCGATTTGTTGTGGTAGACTTAATTAGCACTGTGTGAACTCGTCTCGCAAAAGGCTTGGAGGTAATGGAAGTTCATTTAAATGAAAAAGACCTGCACTCCTGGTTGAACTTGGAGTGCTGCATTATACCCCACTACAAAAAGCCTGTGGACACAGATCCTAATGGTGTATACATAAATAAATATTTACAAAAGGTCGAGTATGTCCTCTTGAGGCATAAACAACACATGTAAGATGACGTAATAAACATTCAGAAAAATGGTTTGATCCTCTCGATTTCCTGAAAACCGAGTATCTCCCATGTGTCGAAGAGGACTTTGATATTGGCAATTGGACCTTGGGTTGAGACTGTTTTAAAGTTTAGGAACAAACTATGAAGATTTTAGTTGAGTTTAACACATAGTAGTTGACATGTAACACCATCCCAGTGAAGTTTGATACCAACATATCAGACAAGTCATTCCTACTGAACTGCCTTTACGAACAAAGCCTGTAAATTATTCAGTGTATCCCAATCACTTTAGTTTTTCTTAAAAAGTTTTGTTTGCTGAGAGGTAGATATTAGAAAAGCCCTCGTGTTGCCCTTATTCCAGCTCTGAGGCATTACCACCAGTAGCACACAGTACACAGTGATTTATTGGCAAAGTGTCGACTGTTTATAATACACTGTGTACAATACAAGGGCAAAGTCAAAGGTGGTATATGACTACATTACATTGAGAGGTTTTTGTAATTTCTCTTTGCCTTCATACATACAGAAGAATATTAGAAATATATCTTGTAGTCCAACACAACCTGCTATGACCTCACTGCCAACACGTGTGATTATGTTCACTTCTGTTAATACCACCAAATACTGAATACCACAAGTTTTGCAAACATGGATTGCAGTAGAATTTCAAGGTGCATCTCTAGAAGTGGCCAAGTTGGTTCCAAGAAGCAAACACGAGTCTGCAAAGAAGCAAGACAGACACCTCTCAGATCCTCCTCTGAACTATATAGAGGATGAGAGTTTCAGTGTTAATTTAAGCTTTTGGAACCAGTTGATTAATGTCTAATTAAATTTTTCTGCCAACGCTCACGTCCAACACGAGACAGGATGTGAAACTGAATCTCCAGAGTTCACATCAAGTGCTCTGTGTGACCATCTGCCACCCTAGCCTCCACACATTTACTTTACCCTGCACCGTTAAATTGTTTGCCGCTGCGGTACTTAAGGTTAATGATGAACACCCGTATACCAGTCGTCCATCTTCTCTCCATATGGCCATGAATTTGTATTAGATGTAATGGAAATACAAACAGAAAGTCTCTGATTCCAAAACCTGCCACAAGAAGTATTTCGATAGGAAAACCTGTACATATATTAGTGTTGTATTTTCATTCACTTATATATCCCTACATATTGATTATTACCACATACTCTAAAAGCATTGGTCTCCAACATTGTTGCCCATGGGCACCTGGTAGCCCCCAAGTAGCCTATTGGTCACCCTTAACCCAGTTTGGACTGTGGTCCATGTAATCCATACACCCAGACGGTATGGAATCACAGGAGTGCCATAATAAATAGGAAATAAATGTGGAAATATGAAAAGAATCAATAGAAGAATCAATAATAAAAGATAAACAAATGTAGCAATATTGTTTTTCCATTTTGCTTTTGCTTTTTCCATTTTGTCTTTGCTTTTCTCGCTTTGTCTTTGTCTTTTCCATTTGCCTTTGCCTTTACTTCATGGCTCAAGCTGTCAATCAAATGGCTGTGGGCGGGTCTTTCTGTCCAGGATGACTAGTCCATACCTGATTACACGATTCCTGCTGGACAGTGGTAGCTCTGTGTACATGTTAGCTCTTAGCGTGGGTGACAGGAAGCAGCATCACTGACAGGAAGTAACGTCTCTTTCGCGCTGTTAATCAGAAATGTCTCGCGAATGTCCAAAAACGTACAAGCGGCCGCTTCTCTCAAAAGTTTAGAAATTGAGGACTCCATTGTTGAGACGTTATTTCCTGCCCGTGACGCTGCTTCCTGTTGCCCACGCATTTTTTTTTTGTTTTACCAGGCCAATAACGTAATAAGCAGCCAATAATGTTAGAAATATTAGCCTAAGTAAATTATTACGTCATGAGCCAAAAGTTGTTACGTTATTGGTTCAGGACTTTTATTACATTATTAGCCCACTACATTTCAAAAAGGGCAAATTTATTACGTTATCGGCTTCAACACATGCAAAGACACACTCACTCCTATGCTCAATTTAGACCAGTCATTTCCTCGAACAAGAAACATGAAACACAGAAAACATGTCCACTCCACTCAGAAAGGTCCATGCTGGGATTCGAACCCAGAATCTTCTTGCTGTGAGGTAACAGTGCAAACCACTGCATCACCCTGCTGAACTGTCCTCTTTGAATTCACATTAAAAAAAAAGATCGGTGCCTTTCCCTCTGACGTACTGATCCAACCAAACACAGGAAGTCAGACACTTCCTCCCAGTTTGAAAACATTATTTTCTTTTCAAGTGGAGTTACTGAAGCAGGACCAGCAGCTAAGATGATCTGAGTTGTTTGTCCAAGTTGAACTGTTTAAAAGAGCTTCCAACAAAATCCTCACACTCCTGATGAAACCAAGTAAAACTACAGCGTGAACCCTTTTAGACGAAGTCAGTTTTTGTGTGATTAAAAACATTATTTTAGTTTCACAGCAGGGACAGAAACAGAGAAAACAAGCTGAGTTTTTCTCGCTCAGTGTGGACGTGACGTTAGTAATTCAGAGCCCAGTCACGCATCACACGGACCATCAGCTACATGAGGACGAGCAGGCAGCTGGGCGACAACACCAACACACACACACACACACACACAAACAAGTGGGGAGTGATGGAGATGGGACCATTAATAGAAAATCATTGGAAAATATCGTACCAACACACACACACAGATACACACACCTTGTTAACCTCCATATATCACCTCAGTCTGACAAAATCCCTCGCTTATTACGCCTCCTGTTTACACTTCCTGTCTTTGGCTGCGGGGGATTGTGGGTGTTGTATTGAAATATTGACTTGTAAAATTCCCACCGGTCCAGCCTGCACCGACTCCTTGTCAAAAGTATTAAATGTCACACACTTGAGCTGCCCACACAAGCGCATAAACACAGATGTGACACACACACAGGGACACACACACACACAGCTTCACGTTGTCAAAGGCACTCGCTGTTAACTGCAGTCAGACATGGACGGGAATAGAACTGCATGCAGGTGAGCTTGTTCGGCTGAACACACACACACACACACACACACTCATTAATGCCGCAAACACACGCACACCCTGTAATAAACAACAAGAGCTGCTGGAGCCTCTCAGGGAGCTTTGCTACATTTCAGAATCACTAAACTGTACCAAGCCTGCCTGAAACTCTGTGTGTGTGTGTGTGTGTGTGTGTGTGTGTGTGTGAGTGCATTCATGCTGATGCTAGTGTGTGTGCATGCTCATGAATAAACATGAACCTCGCCATGAGCATTTTTCCAAGAGGCCTTAACTCTTCCCTCCTTGGAGAGAAAGGCCCTTAACCAGCCCTATCTGATAACTGGCTATTGATTTAGTCTCACACACACACACACACACACACACACACACACACACTCTCACACTGCGAGTGCTGGCATGCAAACAGACTGCAGCAGCTAGACTGGGCAGCAGACAGCGCATTCCCTGCGAATGAAAGGCAGCTAATTAGGAAGGAAATTAAATGGTGAGATTCAATGATAGAATCCAAATAGAGTTCAGCTGAGCGGCACAGAAAGGAAAATAGAAATGGTAAAAGTGCATGTGAGGCGCCTTGTCTCCCACTCTCTGCTCCCCACCTCCCCAGCTTCTCACTTCGTGTCGTTTGGGACCCTTGAAAACACTCGACTCACCTTCAGGACGGCTGCCTATCGAAGGGAAATGAGATGGAGAAGATGCTCTGATTGATCATAAAATGAAGTTCAGTTGAGATGCAGGAATAAACTGAGAAACCCGTCTTGTTTCCTCCTCCCTCCTCGTCATCCTCCACCAGATCCATTATCATCATCAACCCAGGTGATGCGATTGTTCTCAGACGGAGGGAAAACACCCGATCTGAGCGTAAATGGGCTCAAAACGAACTCAAGGTCTGTGTGTAAAAACCATCTCCGCGCATGAGCTCAGTCGCATTTACAGTGAAAATGTGAAGTCTGCGTAATAGAGCAAGGTAAATGGAAATGAGGGAATACAACAGACGAGACAAGGAGGAGACACTGTTGGAGGTGGATGTCTTCACTGGAGGCACCTTTAGATGAAAGTCATTATAATATTTCTGATCACAGGTCGACAGTGGGATTCAAACATCTGGACTCACCAGTGAAGTTTATTTAAGGTGGTATTCAGACCTGGACTGTTTGGTCCACTTTAAACGGACCAGGGTTCGTTTCCCACACTGGTCCGGACTTTCCATGCAGGTGTGAATAGACACAATCGAACCCTGGTGCGGACCAAACAACCGGACCGAGACCCTGTTTTTGAGGTGGTCTCGGTCCGCTTCCAAACGAACTCTGGTGCGGATCCTGGTTCTCTTGTGCAGGTCTGAATACAAACCAAGGTCCATCTGAACTAACGACAGGATACATGTGTCTTTTGGGCCTAACAAGCCACCGTAGCCAAGCATTGTGGGAAAAAATATACCTTCGTTGCTGCTGCTAACGCTAATGCTACATGCTACAAACAATGAGCCGAATGCACACATAGTCCAACTACTTGAAAAGACACAAAAATGCGGTTGTTTTCAGCATGTTTAATGAGAAAATGAAGGAGAGGGGCTTCGAATGGTCGCCTGAACAATTCCATGTTTACCTCCATTTCCGGGTGTTATCTGTGTGTCGCCCTTTGTCAGTGCTGTCCAATGAGAGCACCGGTCGTCACACACGTGGATGTGTTTACAGAATATAGTCCACTTGC
>OOFC01048785.1:10079-23940 GCA_900323345.1 Pseudochromis fuscus
AAAGCTAAAAACAAATCAGGTATTTAAGGAACATAAAGACCAAAGTGAAACCTCCTAACAAAGTTATCATATTTTCCGGTTATTGAGCGCACCTGTCTATAAGCCCCTATTGAATTTATTTGAACAGTTTCATGTGGTCCACTCTGACCGAGTCTGATGTGACGAGGCTAAATGTATCGGCGGCACGGAGCTTGCTAGCTTGTAAAAAGCCAACGAGCTTCATGCCGCCGATACATGAGCCACACTGGTGTTTAAGCCTCAGAGTTCAAAGCGTCGGAAAAAAGAAACGACTTATAGTCTGGAAAATACGGTAGTTGTTTCCAGATTTGGTTCACATAGTCTGATACTTTTAAATCATGCAAAAATAACAATGGCATACTTTAAAAAGAGTAATTTAAGCTACTTTACTCTCATATGATATATGATTTAAAATGCATAAACATTTATACATTCACTCATCTTCTATACCCACTTATAGAGGTGGGGTACACATGCCAGTCCATTACAGGGCTAACACACAAAGACACACAACCATCCACACTCACACTCACACCTATGGTCAGTTTAGACTCATCAATTCACCTGTCAATCATATCTTTGGACTGTGGGAGTGCCTGGAGAAAAGTGTGCCTGGATAAAAATATGAATGTGCCTTTTTTCCTGCAGGTATATTCACACCCTGTTACATACCCTGTGCTTTGTGGGAGTGTGTTGCTTGTGAAACTTGGTGTGTACGCAGGTGCGTTGCTTCCACTGGGGATGGCGTTCCTCAGCAGCCGGACCCAGGTAGCGATGTCCACGTTCATCTGACGGGCGCGCAGGAAAGCTTTGCCTGGAGTGTACACAGTGGAATATTTAATTACCGCTGCTGGTACTGAAGGGAGATCATGTGTTCATGGATGGAAACATCAGTATATGATGCAGCAGCTCTCCTGTAGCTTTAACGTGTGAGACGGTTGAGCTGTTGCATGACCTCAGTTTGCATTTCCTGCAGTGTTTATAATCCCCGGTCTACAAAATACCAGAAGTCATTAACACTTTATGTGCAGCAGCAGCTTCTCTCAACCCCTCTGGGTTATAACTCTTTTAAAAGCAGCAGGCATTAAGCAAGCAGCAGCCACTCTGTGTACCCTGTGCACTCTATATTCTGCATTCACTTGGAAGAAGTCTTGTGGGGACCAACTGGGTTGCAGCTGCTTAACTGAAGGTGACATTGACACAGAAGGAAACCGGGATGATGCACCAACCTTATGAGGAGATCCACTCCACCACCCGAGCTACAGCCACATATTAATACACACATGTATCTGTGTGTGTAGATGACTGGCTGTCTGAAAGGGTTTCTGCTTTTCCACAAGTAGATGGCGCAGCAGAGCACCCCAAAATCCACAGCCCAGCAATTCCCCTATTATACTGAGTTTATAATAATGTACCGTTCTGGTCAAATTTGACCCATTTTGACATTTGACAGCAGTAAAAAATACCATAATTGTCATTTTCTTTCAGCCTAAAATTTGATGACTTTTCCGGAGGTGAAAATACACAAAAATGGAAAATATTTTATAATGTTGGAAAGATGGAAAGATGCTTCAAACCAATTAAAATTGATGTTTAGATCCACCAGTGTGGGTCCAGTCATTGATTTTAGGGAATCTTGAAACTGTGAAACTCTAAAAATCATAATGGCTACTATGTTTTCATGTCTTAGGTAAAAAAAACGCACTGCTCCCTAAAACATAAATTAGGGATTAATCATCAATTTATCACTGTCAGATTAGCTGCTGATACACTGTAAATAGATCTGCAGTTCAAAATTTGGTAAAGTTATCAAGAGGGAATTCAAAAATGAACCCAAAGATACTGTGAAGACATGAAATATGAATAATATGTAAGTTTACATATTGTTCATATTTCATGTTCATATTTCTGATACCTTAGTGAGCCATCATTTTGACTTTGGGAGGTTTTTATTCCTTTGTGTGAAAGCGCGCGTGTGTGTGTGTGTGTGCGCACACTTGAACATACCGTGTTGTTTAGAGAAGACTTTCTTCTGCCTCTGCAGTCTTCGGCCTCTTTCTATCACCGGGTTAAAGAAGGTCACCTGAAACAGTTGCATTGTTGAAACAACAAACTGTAACTGCACCGAGTGTATGTTTGATGTCACAAACAGGCCGACTGTATCTGTGTGGTACCTGCACCCACAAGAAGCTGCGTAGGTTAGATTTACCTGTTGTGTTGTTATACTGGTGATCAATGTGGTTACTGTTGGGTTGTATCTTCTGTGTGTGTGTTTACTGTTGTTATGTGTGTGTCCTGTACCTCAGCCAGCAGCAGCCCCTGTGGCTCCAGTTCCAGCTGGACCTGGTGTCTTTGGTTGTCCAGGAACTCTTCCAGCTTCAGGTACTTCAGAGCACACAGGGAGCGGTAATCTCTCCAGTGCACCGCTATCTCCATCTCCCTGGACTAATCCCAAAACACAAAGCAGGGATGTAACAGGAAGAGCTGAACACAACCATATTACAGCAAGTTTGTAGTTCTGTTTCAGGGTTATTGTTAACACTGATCTGATCTGAGCTGTCTGGTAGTTATACTTAGAGGAATAACAGTCGTAACTCAACACAGGTCATTTGCATTTTCTATTTTGTTTGGATAATAAACCAATGCCCATCTAGTTTCAACTGAAAACGACAAAGATTTAGCATGTGGGAATAAACTTCACTGATACTTGAGAGAGAACGAAAAGTAAAAAACAAACACACAACAAAATGAATGGTGGTTCATGTGATGCCACAGAGTGAAAGACTGTGTCTTACTCTCTCCAGCTCTAGAGTGAAGGTCTGGTCCCAGGCCTGCTCTCCAACTGTTCTCCATCCTGTCTGACCCACCACTGTGTTCTCCAGCTTCAGCACTGCACTCACTTCCGCTGTGAAACACACACACACACACACACACACACACACACGCACTTCTTTTAATTGAAAACACTGAGCAGGTTAATCGAGCTACTGATTTTACCTGTGTGATTATTATTTTTTAAATGAATCAATCACCCTGTAAGTACCAGTAGGGTGTGCTTTTATTTTTAATGTGTTAGCACTTGGAATAATTTGCCTGATAGCATTTAGCTGATTAGTCCACACTAAACTATTAACAACATTTAAAGCCCATTTAAAGACAAATGAGAACTTACATGAGAGCTCTTCGTTCTTGCTGGGGATCTTGAGGCTCATGCTGCTGGTGCTGCGGCTGTAGAGGCCGCTCAGTTTGAATGAAGAGCGTCCGTCTCCCTGAGAGTAAGAAGGAAGGACCACCGGGGTCCCTCTGCTCCGCCCCGGGACGACCTCCAGCAGCCCCACGCAGCCCAGGAGTCGAACCTGAAGAGTACCTGGACAAAATGAATTACCATGAGGTGTGGAGATATCAAAGTATCTCTTGGTGAAGGCATCAGTGCAGAGATGCGAGTGTGTGGCTACTGTGTCTACCTGTGAGTGGCGAGGGTTTGCTCAGGGTGCTATACTGGTTATGGACATACGGGGTGCTGTGGCGGGAGCTGAAAGCCGAGGAGGAAGCCAGCACCAGCTCCTCCTTGATGAGGCAGGCCTTGGGATGATCCTCGGGCAGCTCCAGCAGCCTCTGCTCCAGAGAGCACCTGAGGAGGTCCAGACGCTGCGAGGACTCGCTCAGTCCACATTGAGCCTGCAGAGCACACAGAGATCACAGCACTCAGAGCGGAGACAGAAGATCGTGGGTAGATACTTAATAATTTCTGTTGCCATGTTTATTTCACATGAAGGTATGGTTTGACCTTGGTGCAGAAGATGCTGCAGTGAGCACACAATTAAAATATGCTAAACTAAAACTGAGAAACTAAACGCCCACGTAGACCAAGGAAAAACACACAACTGGGATTTTTTGATACTTACAGATCTTACAAAGACTTCATGATACATATGATACACACATTGATTTGTGGAATAATAATAAAACTGTAAATATCTTGGGAAACAGAGTAACAGATGCTCACTATAGATCTGAACATTTATAACCATGTTGACTGTTGTCTGTGCTCTGACCTCAGCGATGGCCTTCTTATCCTGGACCTTTCCTGCACCCAGCAGTCGCAGCATGTTCTTGGCTCCCTCGGCCATGGCGTGGTCCACACGGTAGTGATGCCACAGCTCCTCCACACGCAGCTCCACCCCACACAGGTCCGGCTTACCTGGGACACAGCGTCAGGTTTAGTCAACAGCAGATGAACAGTAACATGCTGTAATAATAATAATAAACACGACATCGTAACTTTGACTTCATGCTTTGTTTTCACGGGTGTGTCCTGAGGAGGAGACTTTGTCAGGAAACAAGTTCTCAACACATCACACACGTTCATGTTTGACCTGCAACAGCCTCAGTGTACAAAAATTTGTAGCATAAGTCGACTGAGGTATAAAACTCAAAAGTGTTTTCATTTTTGTGGAAATTAATTGACTTCAGGAATAATCAAATGAAAATGACATTTTGGATATTTTTAGTGCTGTCAAATGTCAAAGCGAGTCAAATTTGACCGAAACAGTATGTACATTTTAAGGAGTTTATGCCTGTGTCTACTTCCATAACTAAATTGTCTCATAATAAATTTGTCATTGTGTAGAAAAACTGCAATGGGAGGGTGTGATGAGATGAGCGAGAGGCTGATAAACTGATGCACAGTCAGGAGGAGCAGACCAACCGGTTGCTGCGACTCTGACATCAGACCCATTTACAATAATTACAAATGAGAGCACAAAACATGACATGACATCAGTGTAGGAGGCATGGTGAATAAAAAACACCCAGCGCGGGTCCTGATCAGTGATGTCACAGGTGTCATTAACAGCTGATGAAGCTGGGCGCACTGACCGGGGCACAGCTTTCGGGGAACTGCAAAGTTGGGTGATCATTATTCATCACTGCAAAAGACTTCTTAGAAATAGTCACATGATCAACAAGATTTTATCATCTTTACAGAGCTGATGAGCTGTTATGTGAAGGCCGGACAACATGCTCCTCACAGAGGCATGTGCCCATGTCAGTGAGTCTGCAGCTCTGAGCTTTGTTTCATCCTCCCGGGTTATTCTGTCTTTCATCTCTGACTCGGTCCTTCCCTTCACTCTGTTGTCATCTCTGACTCAGTCCTTTCAGTCTCACTCCCTTCCTGGCTCCCCGCCTCTGTCCTGCCTCCTCTCTAACCTCTGTTAAATGAGCCATGGCTTTTAGTTGTTGGGTAACATCAAGGGGATGCAGGAACATCAATAAGGCTCTAACCTGAGAGAGTGAGAGGGGCTGTAATGGACAGTGTGCCTGTGTGTGTGTGTCTGACTGGAAGACTGTACACTGTGAAGTTCTGAGGCAAGAATTGATCCATTACCACCCGGATCATAAAATATGTAGTGTTTATAAGCTGAAAGAGTGACAGGTGGGATGAAAGAGGAACTGAAAGATGAGAGTGGGGATAAAAACAAAAGCATGATGGCTACTTTGGTTGTCCTCAGATTGCTCCGTGGCCTGCATGGCCTTTCGAATCTGCATGCGGATGATGTCAATCTTCGTCTTGCTGTCCTGCAGCATCTGCTGAGCTGTCTGGAGGAGCTTCTTGTCCTGTGAAGGGATTAAAAACAAACACAGGAGGAGATCAGGGAGAGAATAAAGAAGCACAGGCTGAACATTAGAGTTTGCAGGTGAACGTGAGGTGAAAGGAGTGAATAAGCACCTTGGTGCCTCCGTTGGCGTATATTGGAATCATATTCTCCGCCCCCTGTTTGACCTTCAGCTCGATGTTTAGCTGCCGCTCCAAAGCTGCAATCCGGTCCTGATTGGCTGACGTCTGATTGACTGACCCCGGAGACTTAGCAGGATCTGGAAAGAGGAACATAAGGAACAGTGGGATGTCTGTTTACTTTTGGTGTAGTGGTTAAAAAAAAATCATTATTTTTTTTTCATATTTAATCTCATTGAGTGCTACTTTTATCTCCTGCCAATGCATGTGACCCTGCCTTTAAGGTAACCACTGGTTTCAGTTTGGAAAACAGAATAAAATAGCATTTATTGTCAACCTAGGTGGAAATTTGTCCTTGACCCCCCAAAAACAAGAGACAGCAACATGAAAGCAAGCAAACAGTGAATGAAACAAACAACTAGACAAGGTCATTAAGAACATTTTACACACTGAGTCAGTTCTTGTCAGTAGATCTGTTCTGTCTGTGGACTAAAAACTGATCAGTCACTTTGCTGAGTATTGATGGGACTTGAGATAAAACACTTCTTATAACAGACTTGTTTCTTCCTTGTGCTCTCTGTAAAGAGTTGGGTTTAAACCAGTATGCTTTAAGAAAATCTCTTGCCTAGAACAGGTGTTGAACACTACATCTCTTTTTTTAGTGTGTTACCTCGTAAAAATCAAATACGAATGGAAAACATCCAGTAACAGGAATCAGTTGATGCCAGATGAAGCTGAGAGACTTGAATTTTTCGGGGATAAAAATAGATGACATGATCTTACAGCTGAAACATTGATTTAAGCATCTTCATTATCACCTCTGACCTAAAATGCTAAAGATCTACGAACGTTGTCAAGTTATTACTCATTTATTTAGTCAGATTTCAGGCATGAGGGCAGTTTCATAACTTAATTGTCTCATAATTTGTCATTGTGTAGGAAAACTGCAACGAGTGGGGGGGTCGCTGAGATGAGCGAGAGGCTGCTAAACTGATGCACTGTCAGGAGGAGCAGACCAACCGGTCACTGAGACTCTGACATCAAATGCATTTTCAATAATTACACATAAATGCACAAAACATGACATGAAATCAGCCTATGAGACATGGTGAATAAAAAACACTGAGGGAGAGAAGTGTTTCACGTAACCACCTGTTTTCAAGGAACAATGTGTGTCTGTTAACGTCTCAGCTTGAATCATAATTGTATCATTAGACATGTTAATGATTAGATCTGCATTTACACTGCTGCAAAAATAAATGGATGAATTACTAAGCAGGTTTCAGGCACCTCCCACAGACTGTACCTTTGTTGTCATCGGGGCCTTTGACCACAATGTACGCGTCCAGCTCCTGCAGCTGAGCATGGAGGGACTCCAGCCTGCGCTTCGAGCTGCGGAGCTGCGAGTCCACCTGCTGGGCATTCCTCTTGTCAGTTGTGGCCCTGCGCAGGTTCTCCGCACCCTCCTTGATCTTCAGCTCCTTGCGGATCTCCCTGCGGATCCTCTCGCGGTGCTCGTCCAGGCGCTGCTGCACGCTGGAGTCTGAGAAGTCGGAGTTCTGGTCCAGACCGAGCTGCTGGAGCACCGACAGTCCGTCCGGATCAGTCTGCAGGAGGAGGAAAGGAGGAGGAGGGTGACATGATGAGCTGAAGGCCCCAAAAGGAAAAGCAAGTGAAACATAGCATATACTGTATTTGGTGTGCTGTGTACGTGGGGGATTATTCGAGTTGAAAGTGAAACCGATTCAAAGGGTGACATCTCCAGCTGAGAGCTGCTGGGCTGAGGTCACAGACAGACAGTGCTCAGTTCTAACAGAGTGAAGCGCTGCAGGATGAAAGGGGAAAACAGTGAGTCTGCGAGCGAGTGGTCCACCTGTGAAAAGCTGTCGAGCTGAGACCGCGAGGCAGCATCGGAGCAGAGGCACCACTTAAGAGCTGAGTGCTCACATCAGCTCTCCTGCTGATCAACACTAACCAGATTACAGCAGATTAGAACAGCATTAATACACACTAAAATCAATCAGGGTCTCGTCTACTTCGGGGTGGGTCACAAGTAAGCAAACACACACACAGTCAGTGAAAAACACACAAGCAGAACAGTCTGGACTAATATTGAACCAAATCAATAGAAACAATTAAATAAGCACAATAAGGGAGTAATCTTTGAAAAGTAACTACTACTAATCGAGGCCAAACTCCTGAAACTGCTGCCATCAGAGTAGAAATGTTTCACCAGAGAATAAAGGTCAGAATAATGTGGTATTTATTTGCAGTGAAGCTTCTGTGTGAGGTAACACGTGGACTCAGACCCTGCCATGAAGTGCCCCCTGCAGCACAAGAGAGCCACCGGATCTCCTCACTGTGGGGGTCCAGCATTCAGGCCTGTACTGTACATCACATATAGACTCTCCCACCTGTCAAGTCTTTGTGGCTGAAGCCATTCAACAGTAAATGCACTTTGAAACACACTCCCCCCCTCGCCATCTTCATACAAAATCAGCTGGTGGTGTTCAGCATTTGTAGATTGGGTATGAATCGCTCTATTGTACCATGAAGTGAATCTCTGTGGAAGCATCTGCATCTATCTGTAACTGTATGTACACATATATGACAGGTGAGGTAGAAACAGGCAGATTGCATGTTACTGGTCAATAACATAAATGCCAAATAGAACAAATTTAAATGTAAGTGAAAGCAACATTGGTGTTTTCCAGAGGGCGTGAACTTTTGGTTTCAACTGATCAGTGCTGTCATGTTAATAGTGAGTGGGTGCACACTAGCTGGAGAGCCACCATTGTTACCATGGACTGTGTATAGAAATGGATGAAGAAACAGTGAAGCCAATGTAACAAAAAAGCACAATACCACTGATGACCACTAGATGCTGGCTCCACTTGGCTTCAATTCAATTGGTCATTTTCAATCATGAAATATTCATTCAATATATTTTTTCCACAAGTCATTCTGATGTCATTAACTAAAGTTAATTCTTCCTCTTGGTGATGTGGTTCATCTGTAAATCATGTCATCATGAAGTAGATATTAGGCTTCAAAAAGAGGACAATTTAGGGGCGTGGTTAGTTTGATTGACAGGTCTGGACTCCAGTGAGACTAGAACTGAACTTGAGTCCCATACGCATTGGGCAGTGCCCTTGGGTTCAAAGGTCAGACCTGCCTGTTCACTCCTCCCTTCATGTCCAAATATGGTCACTTCTGGCTCCAACACGGTAATGTTCAAACGTCAAACTTCTGGCTGCCCACAAACTAAGGAGTGAGATCACGTTTGCTTCATTCACTCTACAGTTTATATCCAGGCTTGCCTCTGAATCAAAGTACCGTACTTTCCGGACTATAAGCCGCTACTTTTTTCTAACGCTTTGAACCCTGCGGCTTAAACACCAGTGTGGCTCATGTATCGGCAGCATGAAGCTCGGCTTTTTACAAGCTAGCAAGCTCCATGTGCCAATACATTTAGCCTCGTCACATCAGACCCATGAAATTATCTAACAGGTCAGAGTGGACCACATGAAACTGTTTGAATAAATTCAATTGCACTAAATTCTTCAGTCATTTTGCGCTTCATGCAAACACCCTCATCATGGAAAACACACGACGAAATGCATATGATGCAGCTTTCAAGTTAAAGGCGATCGATCTGGTTGTCGAAAAGGAAATAGACCTGCTGCACGTAAGCTTGGCATGAACGTGGTCAGACGTTGGAGACGGCAGCGTGAAGAACTGATTCAATGGGCACTAATGGTTTAAGTGCAGGAGGAAAATGAAGATAGGGATCTATGGCTTTTCTGGTAGGATACTGTGTAACCAGCCGTGTTACAAGCACTGTTGAGAAAAAAGCATATGTTTGATATAAAGTTAAAAAAACTTTCTGTGTAAATATCAAATGTTACAACGTGGACCCCTGCGGCTTATAGACAGGTGCGGCTTATATTCAGGTGCGCTCAATATTCTGGAAAATACGGTAATAGGGAAACCTGTTGCTGTGAGTTTTCAGTCTCCATCAGCCCAAGTGGACATGTACTAGTCAGACCACCTTCTTTGCATAATGCAGGACAAAAGCTACAGTGAATGTGGTGAAGCTGCAGATGATGGAGTACTGAGGAGTACTGCCGGGCCTAACTAGCTTCCACTTTCCAAGTGAAATACAAACTTGACAGAAACACGTGTCTCTGAAGTCTGGACTGCTGCAAAGAGACAGATCTTACAACACTGTCAGTGTATCAGCAGCTGTGTGTGAGTTTGTAGAAATAAGGGTTAAAACAACACCCAGTGTCAGTGTTTGCAGGCTACACAGGGTTTTGACGTGCTCCAGTCAGTAGTGCACCGTGGAAGGTGATAGCTTGTCTCCTAGCAACGGCGGCCCTGAAATGTCAGTCAATAGCTGGCACGGGAAACAGCCACATGAAATAAAGAATAGAAAAATGCACAATTGCTGCATTTGGGCAATTGAGGATGTTGAAGACAAGGGACAAAATAATGGGAACGGCTTCCTAACCCCAACAACACTGTTACACTAGAGGCTAAAAGTATGAGAGGTACGCTAATAATTCTCTGACATCGTCCAAGTATTTAAAGCTTTAAGGCTGTTGTTGCAGAGCAGTTTTATTGAACTGTTGCTGTGTCTACTGAAAACAGGGAGAAAACTGTCATGTATCCATTTACTGTTGTGACATTAGATCCCCTCAGATCTCTCTCTCACACACACACACATACACACTGAGGACCGTCCCCTCCCCTCTGCTAACGTATAATGACGGGGTGCTCAGGGCCTTTCACTGTGCCGCCTTGCAGCCAGCCATCCAGCTTAGCAGATCTGATTACAACTTCTTAGGTCTCTGTGTCCGTCCAGCTACATGCAGGCCGGGGCTACGGCTCCGTTCTCATTAAAGCCATAATCCATCTGCAACACAATGCACTGCAGCAGTCAGGCACAGCCCAGGCAGCTAGGCCAACCACATGGCACAGGCCGAGCGCTTGCAGGATTTTAACTACTCCTTTAATGCAATGTTGCATCATTGCACAACTCAGAAGCAAAGTAACTGAATATGATTTACAACCTGGAAGAATCAGAAGGCTGTGAGGACTGATAACAGTGCATAAATGTGTTATTTTTTTAAGCGGTTTTGTCTTGAGGAACCACAGACACCAGACATGAGCGTGTTTGTACTGTATGTGCGTCGTAGAGGCCTGAGAAGTCTCGGTGCGAGCAGCAGCCATTAAAGGCAACAGAGAAAGCAGCGGCAGGGCAGGAAGGGAGAGGAGGCTCTGACGTACTCCTGTTCAACACAATACAACTTGATCCCTGGTGTTTTACAACAAAGAACCTCTGGAGCGAGGTGTAAGACAGCTCGCACAGCGGGGCCAAATCACAACAGCAGACAGGAATTAAAAGTCAAAACTGATTCGCTGTCAGATGGCCGATGTTTTCACAGGAAGCGAACAAGGAAGCTGACAGAAAAGAGAAGGGCCACAGTAATGGATGGAAAGAAAGCGACGAGAAGGCGGCAGTGTTTTGCGGCCCACTCAGACCACAGTTGCCTACCAAAGAGTCTGCATCGCCCTGCTCGGCAGGCACCGGGCAGTCGGCCGGTTGATCCCCCAGTAGGTCCTCTGGTGTGTCCTCACTGGCCATCTTTGGCCTCTCTCTGGCTTCGCTCCCAGGCACCCCCTCCCTCCCCTACCACACACACACACACACACACACAGACACACACGATGCTATCAAACACGCTCGGCACTGACAGCAGAGCCAATCAGGCAACACAGTCATGCTATTCCTGCCTCCTCAAAATCCAGGATGTCCTTCCCGCCAGGAATCAAAAGCCAGTCTAAATCTGGAGCGAGGGAACGAGGCGGAGGAGAGGAAGAGAGAATGGCATAGACCGAGCCCCACCTCGCTGCTTCCTGTTCTGCTTGTTGCCAGATAGAGACTGAGGCGTCATGCACTTTGTACAGACACACACATGCACGCACACACACACACATTCGAGTGGTTTTGTAAGTGAGAGAGCTCACAGTCACTCTGCTTCCTGCTACTGGGTCTCCAAAGCCGAGAGACAGGCTGTTGTGACAGAATGTGGTCAACGCAAATGGACATTAAGACCATGCACTTGATGTGTGTGTATGTGCACAGTACTGCACGTTTGCATGCATGTGCAGTACTATTTATCTACATGCATACAAGCCCCTGTGTGTGCATATATGAGAAGACTGAGAAAAACTGCAGAGTTAGAAAAATAAACCACCGTAACAGCAGGGGTCAAAGGGCAAACGATTCCCATTAAGAAGCACTGGACAGACCCTCTACTGTGGGGGACTGAACATTTAAATGGGGCTCAAAGGACAAGGCTTCAAAACAAGTATTTTGAGCTAGTCTAAACGTTGCTCACATAAACAATGCATCACAAGTAAAAAAAAAAAAGGAGGTTGTAGGAGCTGAGTGGTCACTGGGATGTTTGTGACAGCTACAGACTGACTTTCTGTCAGTGAGAGATCAGCAGGTCACGGGTTTATCTGACTCAGACGCTCAGCAGTGGAGGGTCACTGACCCTCCGAGCCCTCACTGTGCGGCAGATGGCCTTCACCGGCTCCCTATCTGTATCTATGGCACCACACAGACTTACACACAATGATACACTCAGCCTGATAGTCAGGGTGGCACAGAAGCACATCCAGTTCTTCTTCATGCCGCCATAGAGGAATGGGAAGTGAAATAACAAGAACTGAAGGCAATACAGGCAAAACACACACAGTAGCTCTTGCGTGGAATAATTTTGTTAATAAATGCTCTGTGGCTCAGATCTGTGAGCAGGTAATAAAACGTTTCCTTACCGAGCAGCTGTCGCTCTCAGTGCTTGCTGTGGTACGTGGACAGGTGGCTGCAGAGATAGCAGCCCCCATGCATCCATTCTGTCCCTCACCTTCACAGATCAGGCTGAGCTGTCATTACTTAGTATTATTATTACTACTAATAACTCCACAGTAAGGAAATTACAAACTTCCAAACAGCTGTGCCTGATGCGTGTAGTTAGTTAGGAACTGTCTCATGAAATAGATGCAATTGCTAAAACTCAGCCGACCACAGTATCAGGAACTAAGAGCTCATAACTTTGCACATACAGCTCTTAAAGTTACAGTCTCACCCTGTTTACCTGGTGAGAACCCAACTGAAACACATTATTATTTAACCCTAACTCACTGTGCAGGTCAGATTTGACCCGTTTTTACATGTGAAGCAGTAAAAATATCAAAAACGTTAATTGACTTCCAGCCTGAAAGTTGATGACTTTTCCTAAAGTGATCCAAAACACACAAAAATGGAAAATACTGTACAGGTGTGACACATTTTTATACGTTGAAGCTGTTTCAGGTCAAAAATCCCCTTTATCCACATCATACTCAGATAAACTCACAAGCAAGAATGTGTCTGTGTTTGTTGTTTACTGATTCCTCAGCAGGAAAATCACTTTAGCATCATTTTGGTGAAAAATATTCAAATGCAAACAATAAAAGACATGAATCCATCCCCTGCCTGTCCTCAAGGTGTCCCAGAGAGTGCATCATCACACTGTTTGGGAGCCACTAGTTCAGATTTCCCAAAGACCAGAGAAATGACTAGTTTGCAGCTTAAAGATGAGTTAATCAGATTATTGTTTTGTTTTTTATTTTACTTTTAAATTAAAATGAGCTTCTCTTGATTGGGCTTTCAATTTGTGAGGACTGACTGGTTTTCTCAGGATAGAATAGAATAGAATAGAACAGAACAGAATAGAACAGAACAGAACAGAACAAAATAGAATAGAATAGAACAGAACAGAACAGAACAGAACAGAACAGAATAGAACAGAACAGAATAGAACAGAATAGAATAGAATAGAATAGAATAGAACAGAACCGAACAGAATAGAACAAAACAGAATAGAACAGAACAGAACAGAACAGAACAGAACAGAACAGAACAGAACAGAACAGAACAGAATAGAACAGAATAGAATAGAATAGAACAGAACAGAACAGAACAGAATAGAATAGAATAGAATAGAATAGAACAGAGCAGAACAGAACAGAACAGAATAGAATAGAATAGAATAA
>OOFC01048785.1:23960-105838 GCA_900323345.1 Pseudochromis fuscus
AGTTTCATGTGGTCCACTCTGACCGAGTCTGATGTGACGAGGCTAAATGCATCGGCGGCACGGAGCTTGCTAGCTTGTAAAAAGCCAATGAGCTTCATGCTGCCGATACATGAGCCACACCGGTGTTTAAGCCGCAGGGTTCAAACTGTCGGAAAAAAGTAGCGGCTTATAGTCCGGAAAATACGGTAATTACATCATTATAAAAATACTTAAATAAATCCAACAAATATTTTATCACTAACACTAACTGATTAATTGTTGTTTATGTACTGGTTATCATACAGGTGTCTTTTCAAAATGTTTAACTGTGCAATGTGGTTAACACACCGATCTCAGACAGCAAGACCTCTGCATTGTGTCTGTGTCCTGTTCCCTGGTACACCAGCCCGATGCCAATCACAGCTGCAACCTGCAAAAATCCCACAATTGAAAAATGTTCTTTGCTATTTATAATGTTTGTGTTGGTTTGCTTAATAAACAGTGCATTTCAGTTGAGTACACGCACTCACTCTTACCTGAACGTTGTGTGGTACGTCCAGCTCAGTGGAGGTGGGTGGGAGAAGGGCGGGGATGTGTATACTAAGCAGGCGGGTAATGGACATATCCATGGTGCCCAGTTTGGCTGAAGAGACACCCAGTAGGAGCCCAATGCTGGTCATCTCATGGCCCTGTCAGGTGGTACATTTCACAATACAGACCATTAAAGTGATGCTCAACAGTTGTTAAAGATAAGTTTATAAATAACTTCAAAATATTTTTTACATACTGTGAAAGCTGAAAACAGATTTCAGAAATTGTTTTTTCTTCAAATGGATCAAACATTAATTTACGACAGACGTGTGCTGCATGATTCATTCACTGTTTACTAAACACCTACTGCAGCACAACACATGACTTGCAGTGTAATTGGCTCTAACTGTGACTCTGGTGTCTGAGGAGTCCAATCAGCTTCCACACCGGGTCACCGTGACTGACAGTTTCCATTAGACCCCTGTGTATGTGTGTACTTCAAAATCACAAAGACAGACCACTTACTTAAAATAGATCAACCATGAGGTGAAATACTGACTGTGTAATAAACATTTTTGCTCTTTGTTAAAATTAGAAAATCCACGCACCAACCACTGTGACTACTTTGTAGCTTTTATGATCACTGTTGTTATTATTGTAAGTCATCTCTCTCATTAGAAAGCTGGTGATATATTTACCTCATTTAAAGTAAAGAAAAAAAAAAAAAGAAACAATGTCAATGTCTACACCAATTGTAGTGAGTATTTGTCTACAAAATAAACCAACTTAAAGTAACTAAACTTAACACTTTCATTTAACTCAAATAATCACGAGATGCATCCTGGGATTGTGGTTCCCGCAGTCAAACATAATGTCCATTCTGCAGATTGAGTCTTGCAGTGCTTTATTTGCAGGTTTATCAGGCAAACAATAACTTATGCACATCTGGCCTACTTGCTGCCTCTCCTGCTCATCCTGTCGTGGTGGTGGTGGTGACTGCTGGTGACTAACTTGTGACTGGTAAAAAAAAACCCATAGGCCCTCCCAGGTGCATGCTGGCCTGCCCCTAGTGCTGCCTATTTATACCCAGGTGCCCATGGTATAAACCAAAACGAAAAACAACAAAACAAAAGGTGCTGAATATTAAAAATAATAAAAAATAACCCAAAACAAAAAAAACCCTAAAATAACTTTAAACAAAAACTAAACAGACAAACAGCTCCTACACCAACGATTCACTACTATTCAGCCAGTGAATTCAGTCTCAGTTAGCCGTTAAACTTTAAACCAAATATGTACAGGTATTACCAAATGCTAAAAATAGATCAAAGAAATGATGTCAAATGGAAAAGAAGGACGTCTCTATAATAACTGGATTGGTTTCATTTCTGTTTTTTAGCTGGGACTATTCTAAAAAGGATTTCTCCATTTGTTCTTTGTTACACTATTTATAAAGCCACAATAAACACCAACAACCAAAAAAAACCACCCAGGTTGTGTTTGGAAAAGGCTGCAGCTACAAACGCACACAAACCTCCACATTCTCTTTAAAACCGCATCTGTGCACAGTTCTAATGAACTGATCCACGGCGTGTCGGGCTGATTTCTGTCTCACAGCGAGAACAGAAACCAACAGAAAACCACCTGCTACAAACAGGCGTCGTTCATTCAGAGTGGAGTCAGCTCCAGCTCTCCAACATATTGCAGCATGCATGTAGGACTCACAGCAAGACTTAAAATGGTTAAAAACATTCTTACACCGCATTGAGAGATTACTAATTTCTTTGATGATTTCTTGCACTTTGATGATTATCAACTGCCGCTTCAATTCACATTTTGAATCAAAATGGGAACTGAAGATGAATCAGTCTTGAACTCAGAGTGGATACGGCTCTTCTTGGTCTATACCCACGTCTTGACACTGACTCTTTGATTGAGCACGAATAAGGTTTGACTTTCAGCATCCTGTTGTTTTTCTCACTTGAAAGTGGGAAGGACTCATCTCATCTTAAAAGTTCTCAGAGGACAGAGTTTCACTTTGACTGGCTGCCTGGCTCTGATGCAAGTTTACATCTCTCATTTACACTCATCTAGAGAAAAGTGTGCCTGTGGGTGTGTGCGTGCAAGTTAATGAGAGCAAATGGGTGTATCGTTGTATAAACTGTATCAAAGTTCATATTTGTTTTTCTTTCTTGCCATATTTTGCACATTGATGGTACAATGATTTGGAGCATGCACTACACACAACCACCAACTGTAAACTGTGCATTAAGGTCGGAAGTGGTCATCAAACCTAGAACACCCAGTATCTACCAGGATAAACAAAACCTTTACTTTATGCAGGGAAACTCAGTGTAAACCAAATGCTGCAGCAGGTTCTGCAGATAGATGCCTTTATACAAGTGTGTGTGTGTGTGTGTGTGTGTGTGTGTGTGTGTGTGTGTGTGTGCACCTTGGTGAGGTAGTCGTGTATGTTGAGTGTGGCCAGCTTGGTGAGATGTCCATTGAGTCCCAGAGCCATAAGGAAGCCCGCATACTCATTAGCCAGCTCAGGACTCTTTGGCTTGTTGTAGGCAATCCAGGCTGAGTCGACCTGAAGAGAAAAACAAACACAAAAAACAAAATTGAAGTTATGTTTGATGGGTTTTTGCACAGATTTCCAGCATTTTGAGAAAGTATGAACATGTTCAATGAGGGACTAAAATACACCACCAAGATCATTTTAAAGGAGGAAATCATAAGCTTTGGTTCTTTTATGATTAAACAAAGAAAATGCAAGAAAGTCTCTTGAGAGGCAAATTAAGAAGTTAGAAAAAGTACACAAATCATATGCTGAATAATCCTTCAAATGTGAATTAAACAAAATAACAAATTTACACCTGCATACTTAAAGGACATATCAAAGGAAAACTCTACATACATATAAATCTTAATGATATTAATAATTATTTATTGATTAAACATGACCTGGGCCTGAAAAAGATGCAGAAAATGCATTGATAAACCAACATTTTTAAACATATATATTTAAAGTAAATAAATGAACATCAGAGGTCTGGAACAAGCCAAGCTAAAATTGCACTTGCATTTTGTAAAGACAATTTAAGACCATTTAAAAACATCAATCAATCGGTCAATTCAATCCTTTTTAAGAACTTTAAACAGATACCCTGTGAATACATTTCATGTTTTTTTTATGAGATTGCAATACTGATAGACATTTCAGCCCAATAGTGATGCTTAAGTAAAGACTAAAAGAAAAAGGATATTCTCCCTCATGTTTTCACAGCATTGTTTATTGAAAATTCACTGAGAGAATTAATAATTACTCAAAGGAACAGGTGAAAATCAATTGATGGGGACAAAGGTCAGCTCTGGTTTCAGACTGACCTGTGAAGCAGGAGCTATTTTAAGTCCAGCAGCTACTCCGTTATGGAAACTGGGCCAGCTGGTCATGTTGGGGGGAACGTCGATGTTCCCGCTGTTCAGGTCCACCATAGTGTTCCTTGGAGGGGCTCGACCTGGAGGAGAAAAACAGAAACACCTGAAATAATCTACAAATACATACAGTTAATGAATCCTTAACAATCTCAACAGCATAAAGAGTTTTCTTTCTCTTTAAACAATTTTCTTTTTGTTTTTTATTAAATGTGACTTTTGTAAAATCTTGTTTCCTCAAGAGCCGTAATAAAATGTGCTACAGTAGTTTTTATGAACACACAAACTGATGTCACCTTCCTGTTAAATTAACAATCTCAAATTTTCCTGATTGTACTTAACTTACCTCAGAGGATTTACTGTATTTTTGCCAGTCATCCTGAATGAGTTTAAACAAGTGATAGTCATTGTTAGGGTGAGAACATTCACGTTTCAGCACTCCCACATTTACCTGTCAGGTTAAGTTTCGGGACAGGTAAAGGTTCAGTTGGTACAGGGTGATAGGAGAAGAGAGTGAAGAGGCCTCTGCCAACTGGGAGAGCCATGGTCCTCTGACACAACTGCAGGAGTCTGAAGAAAATACAAAGAGCAGACAGAAAGAGAGCAGGAAATTCAAACTCACGTCAGTCATGTTGAACACAGACAGGAGGGGAAAACACAGCATCAGACGCATTTATGTTCCCAGATCAAAAGTCACACAAACACAAATACTCACTTGTTCTCCTTCTCCTCAATGTACTCGTGGTCAGAAACCTCTGGTAGCTGGACAACACTGACCCGGACAGGCCTGGAGCTCTGCAGTAGCCTCCTTACTTCCTGGACTCTCAGGTCCTGGCTCCAGATCAGCCCCGTCACCTGGTGAGGACAAAGAGGACAACATTCGTCATCAGGGATCAACAAGGTAGTTTCCCTAAAACAAAGTGCTACAGTGAAGACAGACTAATATTGTAAAAAATGTCTATATATCCATTGATATCTTTACCTCTTGAATTATGTCCGACATCCCATCTTCCTCCTCATCTGGTTCTGTGGTTGCAGGAGGCTCCAAGGACAGTCCTGAACCCACAGACTGGAGACGCACCAAAATCATACATATTTACATAAAGCCATTAATTTTTAACATAGATATACTATGATTTAAACCTGAGTGACTGATGCATTATCTCAACACACTGACTGGTTTTAAGGTTGATTACTATGCGAATGTCAATAAATGAGGTGTGGAAGTTCCTCCAACAGAAACATAAGCAGTACAAAAACAAATGATGCTTTAAAAATAGTTCTACTGCTGCTGTGCACACTGATATACAGGTGGCCTGCTGCTGATAAAATTTGGTAAAATCAACAACATGATGTAAAGATGTAAAATACATCCACTTAATGGTCAAAACAGGAAAGTCAACAGGTTGATTACTGCCAGAGTCTCTCAAAGCTTGTGTCCTGTCTGTTCAGCAGATGTTTGATAAATTGCTCGTACTGTTTACAATACTGCAGGTTATTTAAGCACAAGTGCATCCATGAAGTTCACATGACTTATATTACGGATCTTATTCTTTCTTTATGGTTTTCATTACTGCTTCCAGTTGTGTGGCCACCTTAAGACTTTAAATGCACTAGATCTCTTCAGATCCCCCTTTTATTGTTTATAAAGTTTTTAAAACTTACAAAAAGAATCAAACTAAATCAAACATTTTTAAAGACCTTACAGAATTGATTTAAAGACCTAAAAGTCATTTCCAGCTTGGTTTTATAGCTAACAGATGAAATGATGTCTCAAAGCTAATTTAACTCTCAGTAAAAAAAAAAAAAAACCCTGGAAATGTATTTCACACTCACAGCTTTGCTCTTAGCCAGGGTCATCTTATGGGCTTGTTTGGTCAGATCCTGTCGCCCAATTAACAGACACACCTCCTCTGACCAATCAGAACACGGCTGCTCGCGGCAACGATAGATGGCCTCCCTGATGGGTAAAGCCACTCCGAAGGGGACCGACTCCAAGTCCTTCAGGGTGAAATCTGAGCCAGGAAAACACAGGAATACATTATTCATTTTAACAAGAGGCTTCCTCCTCTGAGCTGCAGAACAAATACATCAAAAATTAGTTTTAAAAGCCCATCAAATTGCAGCTTCTGTGTTAATGTGTGAACACGGTTTATACCATTATCAAATTACAGCTTCCATAGCGTTTAATAACTACCTAATAAAAAATGTTACACTTTACTAACTCACCAGACAGGTGGTAAAAAAAAAACACACAGTTCACAGACAGGGCTGTGGTTTCATCGGACAGGTGTGAGTGTGTAAATCTGTATCAGAGTGAACCAGTGTGGTGTTGAAAAAGAGGATATGGTTTCAACACACCTTCCTCCTCATGGGATGAAATGTGAAAAGAAGAAGTGCTTCTCTTACCCTGTGAGGTGAGCCAGACCACCAGCTGCTCCGCCAGACTCTCACCAGAAAACTTCACTTTTACACTGCTCTGTCTGGAATCAATACACAAGAATATTACAGAGACAAATTACAGATCTAATGTGATAAACAGAGAAATATATGGAATCACAAACAAGAAGAAAACACAAAATATTGGTCTCTTTCAATGTAACGTAATTCTGTTTGTATCTTGGAGTTAATCAGGTTTTAAAAATCTTTTTAAATGATCAAAGAAAAAATAAAACAAAGCTGCAATTTCACAGCAATTTTATGGTGATTGTGAAAAGAAAAATCTCTGTACAGGATTTCTTTTTTGTTGCTTTTAAAAACATAAGAAACTGAAATCATGAAGCTTTCTCTCATTCCCATGAGCTTAAATTACCGTCGGAGGTGCGGTTCACTGGCACAGGACTTCTGGCCTGAAAAATATGAGAATACGAGAAGGAAAAAAGGATCAAACAGAGTAACCACTTTATTCATTTTCCCTTTTATTTGTGAAATCTAAAATCTGGTTCATTATGTTTTTATGAATTCTGGAGAAATCGGTGCAGCTAGCATCTGTTTTAAAGTGTTTTCCAATCCACTCTGACCGGCAGCTGGAATTTGCCATGTAAAACAATGGGCACTAAAATTATGGGTTAAATGAAGGTGGCATTTTGTTGTTGAGGACTAGAGGGCTGCAGTCATGTGGGATTATTGTTGTTTGGTTTTGTTTTGTCACTGAGCAATTTCAACATAGCGCTGGAGCGTCACCCACACCCACAAAGTTGATGTCAAATTCTGTGTCAGTGGGGGAACAGGCTGATTTGAAACCTGCTGTCACCTCAGGATTATATTGGGTTTTTGTCAAAGCCAAAAGAAAAGGAGGAAATCAGGCGACGCAAACAGATTGACATCACTTGCCTTTTTTTCTGACCCTGCAGGAGGGAACTGGGGAAGTGGCAGGTAATAAGGACCAGTTGTCAATAAATGCAAACACACAGAGGAGCACACACAGTCCCAGATGAAGTAAAAAGACAAGTGAAATGAGGCTGGACACAAACACACCTGCAGAGAGCTTCACCAGGTACTTTGATACGTCTGTCGAAGTAGCATTTTCATCTCCGATGATGTAGAGAGCATAACTCTGAGAAAACACAGAAATGAAAACACAAGAGATATAAAAGAAGCAATAATTTATACAGTGAAGAGTCCAAACCTTAGGGAACTCAGATAAACAATACAGTTTATGGTAAATAGAAATTTTATTTCCTAAAGAAATGTGCTCAAAATCAACCAAAAAATTATACTTTAATACAGCTGCATGAACTGCGATGTGATTAGTAGTCCTGTACGAATGATTAAATGCAGGTTGAATGTGTGGACTAAAACACCATATTTTATTTATATTTCTCTATATCTGCCGATCTGCCTATTCTCTATCGCTGCCGTTGTGGCCTGCTGCAGTTATTATTGTTCAATGTAAAACTCTCTTAGTGTTCTGTTTGCTGAAGCTATTTATCTTATGTTTAGTTTTTGTCTTTGTTGTTTTGCCTCTTTGTTGTTGTTGTTGTTGCTGCTATTGCTTTGCTTCTGTTTGATTTCTTTGTTGAGCACTTTGTAAACTTGTGTTTAAAAGCACTTTATAAATACAGTTATTATTATTATCTGACAGAGAAAGCAGGTCTTTCCAACATTTTACATAATGGATTCAATCTGGTGGTTGGACGGTCAGTTCAGAAAAAATATTTAACCCAGGGGCATTTGGAAATATCTGGAGGTGAACCAGAGGACTGGCTCATTGGCAGTTTCTACTGTAATAACATTACTTTTCATTTTGCAGATCCAGGCAGACATTACATCCATCACAACATGAACCAGTGAAATGACAAGAGAAACTACATGAGGGTCAAAACAAAGTCTAAAGCTGGCACACAAAACGTGTATGTGCACACGCAGAAGTGAATAAACACAACTGTGCGATAGTCTGTGTCCACGTGTCTGGATACAACTCGAGTCTTGAACTCAGTGTGGTGGATTTGAAGCACCCAAATTTACACTTTTCTTTTTAAAGCTGCACATGTTGAAATGCCATTGTGTGCTGCCTGCATGGACTAACTTCTATCTCTGGTACTGAAGATTTTAAGTGTTGTATCATGTTTCCGTGGTAACAGTGACACCGGCTCACCAGTGACAACAAATAACCAAAAAAGGTTACAATATGGTTCATAATCTGTGGCATTAAAACAATGTTGTGAGGCCAGAAAAGAGAGACTGCATTAACGTCTTTGAACGAAATAAAAATAACCAAATATGTTCTCTCTGCTGTAAATAACAAACAGGTTATCCTAAATGTAAAAGAAATATGTGATGGCATCAGTTTTTCTTAAATATCTCTAAAACAACTGTTCGATTTAGCCTGATCACACATCCCTGAGCTGCTACACAGTCCTCTGCATTGTTCAGTCTTTGAATAGAAGAAAATGAAGTGACACAAAACAGCCTGACAACGGCCACAATTCATGTCTCCACTTGAAGCTTCTCAAGAACTTTCAAACCCTTTAGCCTGAACGATGTGACGCACAAGGTTTAAAATCTCTTCACAAACCGACTTCTACAAGTTACATCAAACTGTCGGTGCCTGTTTCTCTAATTTTCTCTCAGTCGCTGTTTCATAGTCGTCATCAGTTCCTTAACAATCGTAGGCTGAACCCATTAGCTGCACCCACACACACAAGGCCTGACTGCTCTTTATATCCAGAAAAAGAATCACAGACGAGCTACACAAACAGATTATCTGGCTGTGTCTCAGTCCACTGAATGCTGAACCCTCTGCCCTCACTCTTTCTCTTGCACAAAAACAGCAGGTGGAAAAAGGAGCAAGTGGAAAATCAAGTCTATAAAGACACGACCTCGCCAAAAGTGCACCACTGTGACAGCTTTACTTGTCATTATCGCACACTTTATGATGACGCAGTACAGCTAATTCTGTATGAAATGCATCAACAAAATCCTGAAATAATTTGGTGTATTCATAAGAAAATATGTGTTTGTGTTTTGAGAGTCCATTGATCATTGTCTAATCTAGAACCAAACTGACGCGCAAAACTTGAAGTAAAGATGCATTACAACAATGCCATAAAAACCTTTTTTACCATGCATTTTATCAGTGATGGATCCATAATTCATTTCCAAACAAACATGCAGCCTGAGTTATAAGCTCTAAACAAGTCCTGCATCAAACATCACTGCTCTGTGCTGTGCAGAGAAGCATCAGTCGTACCAGAACCAGCAGCCGGGTCCTCTGACAGATGCCAGGCAGGTAGGGGAAAGGAGGGTTTTCCTCCCCTCTCAGGCAGTTACTGAGCCAACTGAACACACAAGGAGGCTCTGGTCTCAGGAAGGATGGACGCTGCATCTGACCAATCAGAGCTGAGAAGCAGAGAGAGAAAAACAAAGAAAGTTTCATCTAAACCTTGTGTATTTACACTAATTTAGATTTATACTACAAGACATGCAAAGAGAACCCATGGACTGCAGTGTTTTTATATTTCAGTATAGCATGTCTTGTCTGTTTGCTGACTATTAAATAAATGGGTCTTACCTGGGTCTATGAAGCAGCTCTCAGTGAAGCCACTGATTAATGAAGGGTAGTCTCTCCAGTACAGATCAACATACTCTTCCAACTGGAGGTCTCTGCAAAAAGGAAAGAATATAAATACAAATATAACAGTAATCCTGAACAGCAAAGTATTTATACCCATGAACACAACACACCTCACATACTGAAAAATGGCTGCACATTTTCAGAGTTTCTGTGACATTTACCTTGTTTTTGGTGCAGTAATTACCAGCCATGAATCATTAACATTACGCTCAAGATCAGATAATCAATAGCTTTTAATCCTGGTACAAAGCCCCAACTCCCACGCAATTTCCAGTTGTATGTGTGCGTGTGTGTGTGACCGGCACATTGAGACCCAGTTAATGAACGTACAGTTATCAAACTTTGTAAGATTACAAATCTTAATCTAAAACCTTCATCCCTTCTGTTTTTAGTCTTCTATATGCGTTTGTTCTTTTGCATGACCTTATTAGGCGCATATCCTTTTTGATATCAAAAATATTATTATGTATTTACTGCAACTATTCATACAGTTTTTTTTCTGATCTGGGTGTGAGGCATAGATTGTACATAGAATGGACAAAGCCAGTGTGACGACACCTTTTGGTTTGTCAAAGGGGATTAGAACCAATTTAAAACAGATTAACTATCATTTCTTTCTCAAACTATTGAGATAAATTGTGTAAAATCTTAATCACTTCTATATAATACCTAATGAAACGATCAGGATCCTCATTTCAGATTTAACCAGTTGATAAAAGCACAGAGAGCATAAAAATTTGTAATGTACTTAACATAACAACCCACATACTAAAAACACAGGACAATTACTCTGGAGAGCGCTTCACTCTCCCACTCCACCTATTCTCTGAGCATCATTGTCACCAATCACAGCAGTCACTTGACAGCCTGTTGAAGTTTAATTCTCAGTACACATCAATAAAAGAGCCTTGATTACACACAGGAAACAATGAGGTGTGTTCCCTTTCTCTTCTCGTGGTGAGAGCTCAGCGTAGTCAGTGGAAAATTACACAAGGTTTTGTTTTGTTGTGATAAATGTCACAAGTCTCTTCTCAGTTTTGTAGCTTTTATGAAGTAAAAGCAGGATTTGTTTTTTCCTGCCGGTTCGCATTCATTCAGTTTTACGTGAGCATTTCAGTTTATAAATGTGTCGAACAAACACTCATGTCACCAGCTGAATGGTCTTTACTTTACAGATAGATCAAAACAAACACACAGGTACAGTGGTGGTTACCTGGCCAGTTGCTGCAACAGACAGACCAGTGAAGAGGCTCTCGCCCTCTGCAGCTCATCCAGCTGCAGCTCCTCGTAGAGCAGATGGAGGACGTAGAAAAGTGAAGGAATGTGAGGAAACAGAGGAGCTGAACTGTCCAACTTCAGAGACGGACTGGAGGGAGAAGATGCCTGGGATGAAAGAGGAGAAATGAGAGAGGAGGTGTAATAGCAACATAAAGAAGGAGACTACAGCAACAGAGTCATTGTACGAAGATGGAGCGGTAAATTTCTGGTAAACAAAATCAAGATGACTGGTTATAAGAAAAGAAACATTTTCTCTAACACATGTATTTTTGGTTCCCATCACTTTTGTCTAAATACATACTAACTCAGATGAGGTTCAGCACCCCTTCATCCACATCACCCGTTATGCTTTGCTATGTTAAAAGTTTATATTGTTACAGTATTCATATTCTGGAGTTGTTGATATATAAAGACATGTTTAAAATCTTTTTTTACGTCCATGTTTGGACATTTGTGCCATCAAATGTTTACGTTTTAGCCATTTATTCATTATGTCTCAACGGAAATGTAAATTAAAAAAAATAATGAAACACACTCAATCAAAACAGTCCTGCACATATCATGTTCAGGGTTCGCTTAAATTGTTGTGGAGCCATTTCTGATTTTCATTTTGGAGGCTGCAGTTTGTGGTGATGTTGAACTGAATAGTATAGCACTGACTGGTATTTATTATCAATGAGTATGTGCAAAAAAACCAAAAAAAATACCCTGCAACACCTCTCTCTACAATGCAATACAATTCAGCAGCAGTCAGCTCACTCCAAAAATTTTCATATGTTAAAACTCTCCAAAACAATTTCACACTAATTTGCATCCATGCCAGTAACTGCAGAAGCACCACGAGGTGGGAATTACTCATTTTGACCAGGATGTAAAAATCTTCTATAATAGCAACACCGATATGAGCAGAAGCAACCAAATCTAGTGACATGCAACACATGGATTCACAGGGTACATACAGAGGACAGGCCTTCGGTTTCTGTAGTGAGAGCGTTGCTGGTGCCACTGGAGTCCACCGGGCCACAGACCGGCTGGAAATTCATGTGACGGTGGTAATGAGACCCTAATAAGTAGTCCCAATCCTACAGAGACAGGAGGCAGAGATAAAAACCAGTAACAAGCTAGGTTCTCTGACCAGACACCACAAACACATGTAAAAATAAAGACATAAAAGCGATGTGGAAAGCACAAATATAACCTTCAAGATGTATGAGTACATTGTATTAATTCTGCATTTATTAGGGTAGGAATATTTGTAGTTGTAAACATAAACTTTGTTCTTTTTTCTGTTTTGTGGTTGTTATTTGTTACTTTTTAAATAACTGAATCAAAGATTGTGAATGAAAAATCTATGTATTGATACATGTGTTATGCAGGTTAAGACTAAAGCAAATTTTGGTGTCAGATTGGTGTCCTTTGTCCCCAATTAATTTTTGTCTTTAATAACCTGTGTGATGTCTCTGTGAAGGAGGTGGTGAGAGCAGAACATGTGAGTCCCACTCCCCTCCCAAAAACAAACAAAAAAATAAACTGCGGACCTGTCTGTGGGTCACACCAAGGTCATCTTTCTATATCTGTTGCTTTACCAGGGTGAGACAAAATATTGCAAAGAACATTGTAAGCTGTTATGGTTACAATGTGCTTAGGTGTGTAGGTTAAAAAAAAAATTACTACATGTGTCGAGTGAATACACCTCTGCAGGCTATGACATGCTAAGATGTCTAGTGTATTTATATGGCACATTTCGTACATAAATGTGCGTTTTTGCTGTGAAATCATGAGTCATCCAACATGTCGCACCGGCTGTTGTCGTCTATAATACACAATAAAGTGTAAAACAAACATTGTGTTGTGTAACCCTGCATGAAGGCCAAGAATCAGAAAATTCAAAATACTGCATTGTTGTTCATATTATGAAAAAAACAGAGACTGCTTCTATCTGTGTTATAGTGGATTTGAAGATGAATGATGTGAAGATGAATGGGACCATCTCAGAGACAAAGAGGCTACAAGCTTAAAGTGGCAACAGCATGTTTCAGTCTAATCTGACTCATGCACTTCCTCAGGTCAAACACTGTACAACACAGTCTGAGCCTCCAGCTGATTGACATTCACAAGTCTTGTTTTGCTCTAATGGGAACACACAAGAACAGATTACTAAAGAACCCTCCACCTTTATTTAGGAGTATTTGAATAAAACCTTTGATGATTTGTTTTTAGGACTCAGGTTTGATGTCGTTGCAGGACAGGGACACAGTTCAGGGCTATGGAACAAATCCTGTTGTTGTGTGGACCCTGCGCATGAGCACAAATGTGAGTCAATATGTAACGTACTCAAACTCTCCTCTGACTTAACCCCAGCACTGGGTTTTATTAAATTAATTAGAGTACCATCTTACCATTGAACACTACTTAATGTCGGAAAAATGACTTTTGTGCTGCTATGTAAAAAAATATATTCTGATATTATAAGTGTATAGTTGTAATGAAACAACCTTCTTCTGATTGTGTTCGTTCATAGTACTTGTTGTGATGCCTCACTATGGGAAACACCTCCCGACGTGCAGACGACACTTTTTGTTTCAAGCTAAACTCCATCAACACACCTCATCAGAGCCTCCATCAGAGGGACGGGCCTTCTTAGCTGCAATCACTGGAGAGAGAGGCACTTCAAAATGCAGCTGGGGAGAAAGGTGGAGGACAGTGAGCAAGGTCAAGAAATAAAAATTAATCAGAATCAGGTTTGGAAGTTAAGAATAGAAAACACTTTGAATGGAGTGCAGGTCTTTGGCTGCTGAGGGAATTATGTTATTGATCTTTTCTTGGTTTGGGACAAATAACACATATGATCAAGTCTGAAGTTATAAAAATCAAAGGATGGCAGTGAGTTTCAATAATACACACAGCTTTCAATACAAAATTTAAAACAGAAAACACAGCAGCTGACTCACATTTCGTGTCCAGGTGAGGCGCTCTGTGTTGTAGCCCATCAGCGTCATGAAGCAGGTCACAAACAGGTTCCACTCTGCGTGGGCGCTGGGACCACCGGGGGCGTTGTAGATGTTGTACCACTTCACCAAAACCTGTTGTTTTCACATATTTCAGCCATTGTAAATAAAATGTATCTGTATCATTAAAAAGGAAACAGATCAATTTATCACATTTTAAATAACCAGAAAAACTTATTTTGTCATTCAGCTGTATGTGATGCAACATGAAGTTACAGCATTTTAACATTGGTTCTGTGAGCAACATGTCTCTTTGTTCCTCATTACATATTCTAGAAGATGACACTGTGCAAGTCATTCATGATGAATGTTTAGGGATATGACTGCACAGCCTGACAAGGTCTGTTTCTGCAAGAATCGACTGAAGCAAAGCATCCCTTCCACAAACCTTCATGGCAGCTTCCTTGGGCAAGATGAGTCGAATCGCCTGAAGGCACTTCCTCACTGAAAAAGAAACAAAGATGACAAGTGAGACATAAGAGAAACTAAAGATTTAAGGAGGAATGTGGTAATACTGAGATATTAACTGAATTTACAAATCTTTGAGTCGAATTGGAAAGCAGACAGAAAGGTCTATTTGCTTTTTTCCCATGTATTTTGCAATCAATTAAATCGTTATATGTTGAATGTAGAAAAGTCTTTATTCTCAATAACCATATGAGAGATTTAAAACTTTGAGACATTTTATAGGTGGGATAAAACTTAGGGTTACCAAAGCAGCGGCTATGGTTTTTGTGCATTTTTCCTTGATTACAGTCAGCCTGACTTTGTTTTAATAGGAGGCATTAAATGGATTAAAAATTGGATTATTTCTTCCTTTAAAAAAAGAAAAAAAAACAAACATCTTCTAAATCCACTCAATTATCAGTGTTTTCACTTCACCTAGAATTCAGATCCTGAAATTTCCCAGTCCTCTTTCTGTTTCTTTATATGAAACCTGCCTGCAAGAACCCAGGATTTTAAAATATGTGTCTGTGTGTTCACATGCTGGAGAATACTGTCAACACAAAGATGCATTTCCCACAACTCTCATGGCTACATCTCATCTATGAATTACTGGTATTGAAAAGAAATGAACAAACTCCTGAATTCTAGTCCAGAAGAGTGCACGAGAAAAGTGGATGAATTAAACTTTAAAAATGTAACTTTTTTTCATTTTAACAGAATACATTTTAGCTGATGATCCCTATTCTCTTCTCAATGTCAGAAAAAATAAATAAATAAATAAAAAAACACCACCACTACACAACAGTAATTAGTGCTACTGTGTTTCCTAACAACTCTGACCAATCAGATTCCTAATCAACATCACCAGGCTATCTTAATTAGACATGCAGAGTGGGAAAGGTCAAGGAAGAGGTGGATAAATGCCATTTCATTAGAGGAAGAAAGACTCGCCTGTGGGATCGATTACTAAATAATGGGGAACAATGCATGGACAGGACACACATGGCAGACAGAGTCACACACACCATAGTGACACTGTTTAAAAAAAAAAAAAAAGCTTGAACAAACGCTACAGATTAAGAAACGTTAAAGTTCAAGCTGAGAGTTGAACAACCCCATGAAAGCATCCTGGTATAAAAAAAAACGATAAACCAGCTGACATCTAGTTTTAATTGGCTCAAAAATAAAGATGCATCATCTGTGTAACTCATATTATTTCAAAGTGCTTGGTCATCAGCTGGTTTTTAAACATAAGATCATAATGGAAATCAATACTGCTCACGAGCAGCTGCAATGCTTTCTATCTACATCTGGCCTGAGGGAGAAACAGACTTCAGTAAAAACCAAACACATAAAAATCCCCCAATACTTATTTTCTGACTTTGATCAGCATAAAAAGTGTATGAAATAAAGTAAAAACACAAATACATTTGATTTGTGGATCAGCTTTAACATCAACATTGTGGAGCCCAATGCAAATTATGTATGACGATGCCTAGTAAAGACAGACATGCATGTTTGTGCACCCTGGTATAGTCCATGTATTTCAAGATATTTTATTAATCAGACGATTAATACCAGCAGGTTGCAGGTTAATTTGCTAATTAACTGATGCTCTCACACATTTGATTTCCCTTTCAATTCATTCACACACACAAATGTTTCACTAATTCCCACAGTGATCAATTAAAGGGTTAACTTAGGCTTGGTTATGTAAAACACAGCAATGTAAATCTGCTAATTAGATTTAGATCATTCATTTGAAAAAGACAAAGCTGTGGAAAAATCTGAGGTACACAGAGGACATTCACTGATGTAGTGGGGTAATTGTTATCAGTGGGATGCTGTGTGTGTGTGTGTGTGTGTGTGTGTGTGTGTGTGTGTCTTGTAATGGCATCTTTAATACATCAAGATTATACGTCACTGTGTAATAACGTAGAGCTGCAAACCTAATTTCAGACCTAACTGCTCTGACTCAGCCATCTCTGTGAGATATGTGTGTGTGTGTGTGTGTGTGTGTGTGTGTGTGTGTGTGTGTGTGCGCGTGTGTGTGCGTGCGCATGTGTGTGTGTGAGTGTGTGTGAGCGTGCGTGTGCGTGCGTGTCTCACCCAGCTCTGAAGTAGCAATTTCTGGGACTGAGATCCTCAGCATCGTTCCACTGCTCAGCTCCTGGACATAGACAGATATAGCACACAAATTCAGACTATACACTATTACATCAGTGCAATACAGGTAGATCAAACACCACAGTACGCTTTGTTTCCAGTGCTTTATCCATGTGTTACAGTAACCATGACACACAGGCAGCAAGAGCCTGAAACTGAAACTGCATTTGTATTTTCTTAAAACTGAGATTTTCCTCCAGTGATGTGTAAAAAATACTTTCTGTGTAAAGACTGATTGGTTTTCAAAAAGCAAATAATATATCTCAACAGAGATACAGCCTAATAGAAAAATAAACTGGTGTGTGCTCTAATTCATTGTCTCAGAATCAAAATAAATAACAAAACACTAATTCACAAATTGCTCTCTGTATCAGATTAAGCTGTCAGTCATTAGCAACATCACAACAGGTTTTACTGACCGGTTTCACCAGAAATGTCAACCCATGAAACCACAATGCAAAGCAGTTTATAACCAATTATTCTGAAAGCTGTGTTCACTGGTTTTTAATTTTAATTTAACGAGTGTCCACTTTGAAAGTGGCCGAAAATAATAAAATATACATATAAAGAAACTTAATATGAAATTTACATGAAACTGGTTTTCTATACTTTGGACCTGAAAGATAATGTTCCACATCTAATTTCATCTGGTCTGAAAAGCACATGTGAGCACTGATTAGAACATTAAACTGTCACAGCAATTATCATGACCTAGAAAAAATACCAAATAGTTCAATTAGCTATAAAAATCCATCTACTATTTTGTTTCCCCAACAGGTTTCTAATTGTACATAACAGTACAAAACCTCTTGTACAAAACCTTTTGTTATTTTAATGAACATTATTTCCAGCAGGGTGGGATGTTGTTCTTGTCATTATTTTAACAGAGAAACCCTGATGAGAAAATAAACAGTCGACCCGACAGCACACTGAGAGCAGCCGGGGTTTTGAAAACAATTTGTGTTTGGATTGACACACCAAGAGAAATTCGATGAACGGAGGTAAAAGAGCAGCAGTCTACAGGGGCTGTTTCACAGTTATATACAGGAGGCTTTCTGCCTGTGTGTGTACAACAGCTGACTCTGCTGGTGTGTGTGTGACAGGACTAATCCAGGAGGTAGAAACACAAACAGTTTCTCTTCAAGGTTATTATTCATAAATGATCACAAGCCCACACTGTCAGTCTGAAGATCACTGTGATGCACTTTACATCCATTGTAAAGACAGTTAATAAGACTCTTTTTGTATATTACACTGCATTACTGCACGAGGGTGTAAAATATTAATTGCACATCAGTGACACAAGTTGCATCCAGTCTTTTCCACATCCAGAAACACAGAAACAGCTGCTTATCCTGAGGGATTACATACTGTCAGTTAATAAGAATGAATGAATGGACTACATGTAGAATGTACAAATCACCACATTGGTTGTTTGACCAGAAGTGACCATATTTGGATATGAAGAGAGGAGTGAGGAGGCGGGTCTAACCTGTGGACTCAAGGACACTGCCTGATGTGTATGAGACTTGAGCTCAGGTCTAGTCTCATTGAAAAAACAGACAGTACTGACAGTATAGACAGTACTGCAATGATGATCATGTAGCACTGCAAGATATTTTTAAATGTGTAATCCATTTTGGAATAAAAACGGTTTATTTTGGATTTTACCACAAGAGAAAAAAGAATTAATATCTATTGAGTATTTGGTTGGTTGCAAATAAGAAATCTATAACTAAGAAATGGTTGTTGTGGGATGTAACACTGGACATTTATAAAGTGGAAGAGATGAAAGCGTTTATAAGTCAAAAACAAGACTGGTTTGCAGCATATTGGGAAAAATGGGCCGTGTTTATGAAAATTGAAAAGCCCAATTTAATTTTGAGTCTGAAAATTTAAAGACAATGTAATGGTCAGTCCCTTGTGTTCTTAAAGATGTTTGTGTTTCTGTTTATTTTTTAATGGGAAATAGTTTTTTGAAAAAAGAGAAATTATAAAATTGTGCATATGTTGGCACATGTGAACTGTACCAAACATGAAAAATTGTTACATGGAGCCAGCATCTAGTGGCCTTGGAGAGTATTACACTTTTTTTGCATAGTTTCTTTGTCTGTTTCAATATACAGTCTATGATACTGAAGGAGACTTAAACAGAAATTAAACAATTGGAGTTACAATACCAAGCATGATTTGGTCGAGTTGTTCAGGTATTATTTGGGTACACATCACTTCCAGAAATACCACTTGTTCTTCCAACATATTCAAAAAAAAAATCCTCACGTGAAATTATCACGATCACAGTGTCAGAGACAATTAAAAATCCTACCAGAGTGACCCGGTTGCACACTGGATCCCGTAAAGCCTGGATGCAGGGCGTGGCTTGTTGAAAGGCGTAATCGTCCAAAAATGAAGCCTCGATGTGTTTAATGCTTGGAACCCTGAGCTCTGACACTGGTGAAGGCAAAACATCCTGGAGGAGAGAGGTTATATTTAAGAGGTGATTCAGAGTGGACAACAGAGATAAGATAAGATCACACTTGATTAATCCCAGAAGTGACACTCGCAAATTGACGGTACTACCAAGCAACTTAGGGGTCAGTGTCTTGCAGAAGGACACTTCAACACATGGACAGGAGGAGCTGGGGATCGAACCCCAGCCATATATTTAGTGAACAGCCCGTCCTACCACACCCACCCGAGAGGTACGACATGACAGAATTAAAATGAGTAGACAATAACGATGCCAATATCATCATGCCCACATAGATCATCCACTCACAACCCAACAAAATAATTCTTTTTCCTCTGATTTAGAGACTCAATCACACAACACACTATTTCTCAGAGGGACATAATAAAATAAAAAAATTTAAATAAAAAAATACTTTGGTTAAAATGTCTTCATTTTTTGATTAAATGAAGTTGACAAGTATTTACACAACAACTGAAATTAACTTTTTATTCCACTGCTGTAAAAGACAAGTGGACTCTGCGGTTGGTGCAATAAGAGACTAGAGTATGTTTAATATTTGTCCTCACACAGTTGTAACAGAATGTGAAAAAATAAAGAAAGAAAAAATAAAACTCGAGCAGCAATACAAGCTGTAAACAATATTGTTTCTGAGATTATTTACTGATTTCTCTCAGGCAGCAAAATTAAATAATTAAAAAACAGCACATAAATCAATCTCCATGTTTACTGTGACGGATTATTTTGCACAGTGGAAATTGTTTATGAGACAGATTGAACGGCATTGAGGAGGAAACTTGATAACAACTATTAATGGACAAAGAACAAGATGTTTGCATCAGATGTCGGTACCTCTTCCAGTCGTAGGAGGTGTCTGGTACCAGCGTTAGTCGGTGTGCTGACGTTCTCCACCGGCGTGCTGTAGTTAGCGAGGTGGTTGGTCAGACTGAAGGTGGGGGACAAGAGGCCAGGGACAAACACTTTACTGACCTACAAAAACAAACAAAGTCATCTCATTATTTTATCCCTCAGTAATAATCAGAAATATCGTTAATTCAAGAAATGAAGACGTTGTGTGTGTGTGAGTCTGAATGGCACAAGTTGGTTCTTACCCTGGTGATTCCTGTGTAAAGAACCAGGCTGCCACAGGCCTCCAGAACCAGCATGGCGTCTATATTCTGAGGAACAAACTTTTATTGTCAGAAATACACGCTGCACTTGCAACATGCAAAGTTCCCATGACAAATCTTTTTTTCTGACCAACAGTCCACAATGAAAATCCTCAATCTCTTCAATACCATCAAAAAAATATTTTCTCAGTTTATTTTTTTCTGCTCTACAAGTCACACTAATGCACATCAGTAAATACACAATAAATAAAGTAAGCGTAGACAGAACAACACCAAAACAAAATGACATTAAAACCTCCTCCTGTGTTTTTAATTCTGCTGCTCAGTTTGTTCGATGATTGTTCGCATTTGTTTTGAAAGGATCTTATAATACACAGGATTTGTATTCAGTTTAATATCTGTGATAAATTTAGCATAGATTTTGTCTTTTAATAAAACTATAACAAACCGATTTAGCTAAACTTGTACAAGCAACTCATAAGCTGTGTACTGGTAGGTAATATGGAGCTGAAATTTAAGATCCAAAAACATAATTACTTTGTTGCACAGTCAAGTTCACACATCAGAACTTCACTGAGAAATCAATGAAGTGTCGTCATCAGAAATGATTGTATGAACCTCTGGTTTAATAACAATGTTCAACAAAGTCTTCTGAGGAAGAGATTTAGCTCACATAGCCAAATATACACACACTGGTTTCTGTTTGTAATGGGAGAAAGTACAGGTGTAATGATATCAGGAGGAACAGCCGGATGCATTAAAGAGAATACACAAAGGGCTCTTACATAATTCTTACAACTTCAAATCTCAGAACAACTTAAATGAAGATAATGATCCACTTACAGAGCATCCTGTAATTAATTAACAGATGTATATTCAAACACCTGCAAACACAGTCAATCCTATTGGGCTCATTTACCACTATATAACAATTCTCCATGCAGTAGTTATACTGGACTGCATCCGATTGTACATGTGTACTTAATAAAGTAGCCACTGTACTACCAAATACTCTAAACCATTCTTCCCTCTATGTTGTTGTAAGCCCTGATTTTAAATGTATCTCTCACCTTCATCTATTCTGTGTAAAGTTTAAAACCCCAAAATAATATAATGTACCTGCAGAGGCTCTGCATCTTTGGCGGGGATGGTTGTGACAGAGGGGAAGATGAGCTGGGAGGTATCGTTGCTTTCAATAAACTTCACACATCTGTGGAAATGATAGAAAAGATGTTACCTTGTAAATGCAGATTTAACGACTAAACCAAACGGAGAGAGGGGTGAAGAGGAGAGAGAAGAGGTTATACAGAAAGTTATGGTTTTAGCTGTTTATGAGTAGTTTGTCTGATGCGTCATACACAAGAGTTGTCACTGTTACTGTGCATACTCTTTAATAACTTTTGCATTTGCTTTGTAGGACTTACAAAGAAATGCTCTCTTACACACTTATAGTATGTGTATGCTAGTGTCTTGTGTATGTTTGTTGACCTGAGCTGTTGGTGAGACTCCACCAGGAAACAGAGGTAGTGGTTCTCACAGAGGTCAGAGGTCAGGAACACTTTAGATGCCTGGCTGCTCATCTCTCTGGAAATGCAAAAAAGACCAATGTCAAACTGCAGCAGTCACTAAACTAGACCAGCAACAGAAACAGGAAGAATAAAAATTACATCTTTAAAAAAACCTTTTGTAATTTAAAGTAACCTTTTTGTAAATGACACAATTCTTGATTAAAAAAAACCAAGAGAATATGTACCTATATACTGCTGAAGAGTAACTAAACACAAACACTGCATTAAACAAACAAAACATTATTTCCAAGAATTTATTACAGATAAACAGATTTTTGGATTTCTTTGCCAAGTAACATTCCTGAACACCCCAGAATGAAGGAAATCAATTAGAAGACAAACAACTATCAGTAATTCACTTTCAGTAATTGTCTGTCATTGCAGTAAATTAATCATGAACCTTTACAGACTCCATATCTGTTTTTGGTCAACTTCACTTTACTAATTACCTTTGACAGCCGGCGGTGACCGTCTCACTCCACAGCTGCTCCATGCAGAGGTCGGGTACAATGGGCTCCATCTCTGGCACCAGCATCGTCTCGTTGACGGTGGTGTTGGGAGAGGGCAACAGGCCATGGTGCCCCCTGGGTGACGGGCTGTGGAAAGACGTGTTGAAACGAGCTGCACCTGAAAAGGACGGAGCTGCCATGCCTGGAGAGTGGGCGCGGCTGGAACAGAAGAATAGAGGAAGAGAAAAGACACAGCTGAGACTTATATACTAGTGGTGACGTGGAGAAAGGTTTGGGTCCATTCTGAAGTTGATTCCCCTGATGTGTCCACTGTTGTCATAATTGGTATGAATTGTTTCCTTTAGACCACATTATAAACTTCTTCAATTTGAAGTCAAACTCACCTGAGGGCGGCCATGTTGGATATACTCGGGGAATGGACTCGGGAATGTAATCCTGGTGACGATGTCAGGATTCTGCCCTGGTGGCCATGCAGAGCACTGTAGTGGAGCGGAGAGCCAGCACCAACAGTGCAACTAGAGGAGGAAAACCAGTGATGGGTTTGGACAACAGTGAGAGATTATATAGGCTTGAAAGTGAGAACATTTGACATCATACTAAAAGATGGCTAATTTAAAAAAAACTAATGTGTTTATATGGTGATAAGAAAAGACACTTAACTTACCATGCTGTCTATAACATATCAGTAAATAGAAATATTATAAAATATCTATTATGATGACAAAGTATAGCAAGAAATCCTACTATCTGAGAAGCTGTAACTACAAAGTGTTTGGCATTTTGTTTGAAAAAGGATTAGATATCCAACAATTATCCATCTTGACTAATAAATTTATCAACTAATTATTGAGACTTGATGTGCACGAAGCATTTTCCCATCACTTTCAGTACCTTGTTCCAGTTCCAGGACCGAGACCAGTCGACCCACTGCCACCAGGGGAGTCAAGGCGAGAGATATTTCGTAAATGAGAGGTTAAGAAGCCCCCAGCCATTAGACCCAACGGTGTGCCAACGGGCTCTGCTGGACACCGCAGGACGGTAGAACGCTCCTGATGAAGTTAAGATGCTCAAGGTTAGGCATCTAAGGCACAGGTGTGTGTGTGTTTAGGTCTGTGTGTGTGTGATTACTCACATCATGTGTGACTTTGCGCAGGGCCCAGACAGAGTGTATTCCCTGTACAGTATCATAGGATACAACTATAGAGGGCTGGCTGCAGGTGAACACTATCTTCATGGTGGAGTCAGACACATACTGCACACGGGAGCCTTCAAACAGGCCTGAAAACAACACACACAGTCAAATGAGAAACAGAGTGGACAGAGACAGAAAGTGGGGGGTGCTGTACTGTGCTGTACGTTTCAATGACAATAAAGGCCTCTTCTCTTCTTCTTCTCTTTTATCTTCTTCTTAAGGGTTTGTGATTTTGTTTGTGTGTGTGACATACCTGCAGGTTTACACACTACTGGTGCAATCTCATCTAGAGGATGCAGCATGCTGAACACCGTGGGCAGAGGCTCCCTATAAAGACAAAAGTTCAATTTTTCAGTAATCTGCACAAGCAATTATTATTTTTTTGACTCTGTGTGTGTACATATCAGTGTGAGGTTAAGAGGCTGTGTTTACTGTACACACATTCTGTAAAAGTTCTGCACTTTGATGTTTCTGACAGCAACACTTTTCATGGGTGTAAAAATGAAAATAAATTCAAACACATGTGTTGCCCTTTGCCTCAAGATTGTTCATGCACGTGAGTGTGCAGTGTTGCTGTGTACCCAGGGGGGGTGAGTTGTGCGTCATTCGCTGTGTTTTTCCGTTCCAACAACAGTCCAAACTTTGTCGACCAGACATTTGAGACCTGGAAGAAAGAAAGCAAAGTAGGCACTCAGGACATTGTTGAATGTACACTGTCAGGTAGTAACAACAACAAATGAAAGTGAAACAAATGGCATTAATACAACGTAACAAGACAGCTTCTACATAGGCTAAAAGCAAGTCTTCATAGAAATAAGTAGGGGTTGTTTTTTGGAAACTTCAAGGTCCAAAAATGTTCTGAGTAACAAAGAGTTTCTAATTTACATGTCAGCAGTGTAATTATATTTTATCATTTATTTAGTTACTGGCTACTTGGTCTAATATGTGGTCTCGTTTCGCTTTTGCTTTAGTTATCAGCAAGTTGGTGAATCCAGTTTGGTCGATTTCTCTCTTCTTGTGAAAATAAAAGAAGTGTCTCTGTCTTCCTCTCACCTGGAAAGGGAGTGGTGAGATGAAATCCTTCCCAGTCACAGTGTGAACATTGACACAGCTACTCTGGATGATACAAACTGTGTGCTCAACTTCTTCCTCTGTAAAACAACATCAAAGGTAGGGCATTTCATTTATGAAATAAGAGCACAACATAAATAAATATTAATTTGAAAAGAGGATTGTTTTTGAATGACAAAATGTCTTCAGTGATACAGTACCATCTTTCTTGTTGTGAGGAACAGCAAAGTTACACCATAAGGCCTGCAGATAATGAGATAATTTCAACTTGTTGAAAGCTTTTAGAGACAAAATCCTGACATGTACCATGATTTGACACACAAAAACTTCATAATGTCAATCACAAACTTGTACATCTCAGATTAGGCTTCTGTCTTATCTAAAGTATTACACTAAGTTTTTCATGACTCTTAAAAAATAGTTATTGTAAAGCATAAGCCAGCTAAAACTGTTTCCCTGACAGAAATCAACATTGTTTCTCAAATTTACCCTCATACAGAACATTGGTATTGTGGTAATCGAAAAAACTATTCAGTAACCGACCTGCTGCACTGGGCTGTCGACTGTGAAGGCCTTATATACACTGGAGGCTTGTGTCCGACTGCCCTGGCTCCAGACAACTACATTTCCTGCTGCATAGAGCTCTTCTTCAAACTCCACATCCTCCTCCCTGACTCCAACGCAGCCCTTCCTAAGCTGCCAGCATTCCTGCAAGTCAAAACCCATCCATTAGATCAACACAAAAGGACTGAATCACAAAAACAAACTGCACTGAGCCACACATTCAGTGGTACTTTCATTAACTATGAAGTGATGTACCAAACATACAAACTTAGAAGGTTAGATTAAATTTTTACAAAATTAACTAAATAGAATAATGCTACTTTATGTGATAATTTATCTTCTATCTTTAGTTTTATCTTGTATCGTCTTTAGAGCTTTACCAGCAGATCAGCTTGTTTAGCTGGAATATAAGAACCAGTAAAACCAACCCTCTCTCTTTCCTGCAGACTAACTTCCTGCAGGGACCCCACCAGGCCGGCAGCACCGTCTGACGACCAGAGCTCGGAGGCGGGCTGGAGCTCCCTGAGTTGCAGGTTGAAGGCATTTGGATGGTTCCTGCAGTGCTCGCGGCCAAACGGGACAAACGACTGCAATTCCCCTGCGGCGATCATCGTGGCTGTCTCTTCATACACGACTTCCGACATGAGTTCCAGATATCAGCATTATTTCTGAGAACATCAGAGGAATACAGAAAACATTTATGCCTAAAATAGAACCTGATAAGTTGATGATTTGTGCATGTTTATTCAAGCATAATCATCACTGGAACAGGCGTGCTGTGACAGAAGAACTATCTATCCCATAAAACAAACATGGTTAAAATAATTCAGATCCATGAATTAAGTGATTTGACTACACGAGAACAAAGCGTGGATCTCCAAGACAAGTGAATGGCAAGACTTAGGAGCCAAAGTTTTCACGAAATTACTACTTTAACTAATAAACGTAATAGCAATAGCACACTTGGTAAGGCTGTGCTGGCTATAATGTCTGTACAACAATGACCGAGTAAGTGATGTTATATCAACAAGCAGGAACAGCAGACAGCGACACAGAAACTTATTTCAGGAAGCACAATACATTCAATGCAATCCTAACAATATAAATTCAAAATTGTTGAGATAGTCTTTCTGGAATTACTGTATTTATTATAACACATTCGACATTAATGATAGCTGAACGACGTTAGCTTGAGGCTTTATTTCTCTATTTCCATACCACTAAGTTGGTTGAGGAGAAACAGTCTCAATTTTGCTTTAAGCTGCTGGATAAGCCTAACCATCACAACATATCATGATACTCTATGTGCGTCATACACATCTCCAAAAACAGTTATTATTTCTGCAGTGACGTGCTACTGTTTGACTCTGTAGCTACAGGTTTCCGACTCAGAAGTCCCCTTTAAACAAAACTCAGCGCTTGACAGCTAATAAGATACTGTAAGTAATATAAACAAAGATAATGACAGCTAGCTGTGGTTCAGAGGCTCCAGTATTACCATGCTAACGCTAAACACCGTTGTTTTCACTGGCTCGTTTAGCACGCTAGCTAGCTTCTGTTAGCTTTGGGTTGGTTAAAAGATATTCTACCGCTAACCTGATAATAACGAATAGTCTGGCTCTTGTCGCGGAGTCCTGGTCGTTTCTTTCTGTTTGTCTTGCTTGAGCACCACGTCGTCACCTGTGCCAACATAAAAACAACTTGGATTAGGTGCCAAACTGTTGACTTGGCTACTGCAGGTTTTCAAATGAGCGCGGACATCTTTGCTGTCCCGACATCCTCTTCCTCCTAGGTCAGCCAATCAGAGACGAGCGCTTCCCTCTACTCGCTGCTGATTGGCTGCCTTCATTAGAACCAGGATCTGCTTCATAAAGTCCTTCATCCTTCATCCTTCATCCCTGGACTGTATCAGAAAAGTGATCACGCCAGAATTAAATAAGAACAAATAAATTAAAGGAGATATTTCTTAGAATAGAATAGAAATCCTTTGTCAATGCACGGCATATACAACAAAATTGGGAGCGCTGCTCTGTTTGGTGCATTGGCAAAAGGTAATAAATTTATCTTAAAATAGAATAAAATAAAGACAAAATGACAATTTGGAACAACAAGAGCACTAACTAATATTTACAGTTAATAAGTGTGACAAAACTGAAGTCAACTGCACATCATGGGAAAGTGACTTATTGCACATTGCACACTGAAGGTAAATTCAAGCACAAAAAAACTGAGTAACAACAGAAGATCAGTACAAGAATGAGAAACTCAGAATCAATAAAAAGTAAGAATAATCCAATAGGTCAAGAACAAACCAAAAAATATAAATGTTTTGACAAAGCATCTGTTTGAGTCTTATTAATTACAATGTTAAATTGTTTTTTTCTCTCTGGTTAACAAAACTGAAGAAATTCATTTGTAATCTCTATTTAACAACATATCAGGTCTCCAACTGTTAACAAGAAGAACATCTTAATATGCAAGGTTTGGAAATGTGTGCAATGAGTATTTATTTCATGGGAGTATAACATTTCTACATTATCAGTGGCATCATAGTATGTTTCACTCAGAAGTGGGAAGCAGGATTATACTTTTTTCTTGACTTCCCACCCTCATAACATGGTTAAATGTGGAGGATATTAATAAATGTTGCAGAGAGATTAACTGTCACCCCAATTAAGAATAAATAAGCTGATATTCATAGGAGGAAGTGGTGCGTAATTACCAGCATCTGTTTAAAGTCACACCAAGATTTAGACACAGACAACAATTCTATTACTCTTTTACATTCTATGTTATATTAAAGCATGTTTTTTGTTTCACTTATTTTATTTGTATGGGGTTTTTTTTATTTAAGCAATATGTTATTAGCAGAATGTAAAAAAAATGCTATTGCTATTATACATTGCGATATAAGAACAATAATTAATAACAGAATTCATCTTCATTATGCACTATATTATCAATTAATCAAATACTCAAGGAATATTTTTCCTTAAACAATATTGCTCAAAAAATGAACAGTTCAAAGCAGAAATGTAGTGTAAGGCTTCATGATGTTGACAGGTGGACTCCGTATTGTATCATGTACGTCCATCTGCATCAAAGAAATCAAATTGAGAAAAGCAGGAGTCTGGGTTGCTCTGGTGCTCATGAATGTGATGGATGTCGCACAACAACGCAGTACAATCTGACCAAGTTAGCTCTCCCAGACAATATCAGTGCAGCTCCCTGGATGATCTGTATGTGTCAGGTAGAGAGAGAGGGATCAATAAAGTGAGAGCGCTCGTTATCTATTCAATCTTTAAAGGGACTGCTGACGAAAAAACACAGATACCACAAAGATAAAAATCTGTCTTAACTGGTTTCACTCAAACTCATGAAATAAATCATTACTATTGTTATTTGTCACCTCTCTGTTTCTAAATAAATACAGTACAGTAAATAAAAAGCATTGTTTTCCTATGTTTATGGTCATTTGTCTGATCCCCCCTTGTGTTGAGGTCATAAGAATAAGACAATTTGGTTTCTTTCTTAAATTATATAATGTAAGTAAGCCGATGTCTTGTTTGTCTCTGGTGGAAAAATTAGCAATAAAGGTTATACAAAAAAAATAGCACTGATTAAATGCAAGCATCAGAAATGCTACACAGTGTAAAATAGAAAATGTAGAAAAATAATTATTGGACAAGTTGTTACAACGTTAAGTAAAATTTTCATGCTGCTTCTCCATGAAAACAAGAAGTTTACCGCACTGAAGCTCCACAGCTAACACCCGTACAACCATGACAGACACCTCATTACACTCATTTATCTGTTGGCTGTTTGCAGTGAGGTCATGCTGCCATAACAGGTGCTCAGATTTCATTACTGCAGTGCTGCTAAAGCATCCGTGAGCTGCAAATGTCTGTGGTGACGCACTGAGGCCGGCTGGGGAGGGACAATGATAGAGTCGCACTCTGGTGGTAGAGTTCATACTAAGAGAAAAATGACTTAAACTCTCCAAGTAAGTAGCAAAGGAAAAATACAGGTGAATTTAAATGTGTAATATTTTAGTCCATCACAGATTTTGTTCAGTCACTAAATGATCAAAGCAGGTTGCATTGAGGTGCTGCTAATAATTTATGTAATCTTCTTTATAATCTTACTTCAATCCTAGTTCAATAGATATGGTGCCATGACACAATACAATACAAGATTACTATAAATATTAAATGCAGGTGTAGCTCTTCTATTGTGTAATTCGAAACAGAAAAATGTAGCCTACAATAACACCACCTGAGTAAAAGTAACAAAAAAATTAGTCTTTGTAAAATATTCAGCCGTTGTGAATATACATGTATAATACAGAAGAAAATGGCTTTGTCAGGTAGTCCAGAAATGAAGCTATCACACAGTAACAAGCAGATCTAAGACATGATGATCCTTTATTAGACCATCAGCCATTAGTTCAATAAGGCACTGAACTTTATTTGGTATCATCAACTTGGTACACTAAAGAAAAACTTCCAACTGTACACATACTACTCTGATCTTCTTCCTGTGTGTGGTCCTAGTTTATCACTGCAGATCATCAAAAGTCCTGCGATTCCAAGAGGGAAAGACCTCTTGAAGCACATTTTGACATGTCACGGCAGAAAGGCCCAGCTGCAGCTAATGGCATTAATGACGACTCTGTTACATTCAGGTGAGCCGGTGACCCAGCATGCACAACAGCGGGGCGCCACCTAAAATGGGATGCAGCCATTATGATGTCATTACTTGTACCTGTTTGACAGGTTAAAATGTCTGTAGTGAAAAAAAAAAAGAAGATGTTACTGTGGATAGATGCTATTACAGTTAACCTCCCTGCAAAGAGCTTGTGACACATCGCACATGCTCACAGGGAAATTGACTGTATGAAGATTAGATAGATAGATAGATAGATAGATAGATAGATAGATAGATAGATAGATAGATATGATTCTATGTCATTGCTTACCGGACAGCCAATGTAATGTAATCTGATCGGTCCCTGTGAGAGCCTAGATCCAAATGCATCATGGGTCCAGTTTTTGCCGGTTAATTAGAGCCAATGATGGAAATGTGAGTATGTGTGTGTACGAGTGTGTGTTGCACCAATTAAAGTCTCAAGATGGCATTGCTGTACGTAATGTCTGCCGTGGGGCTGAATAAAGGCCAAATGTATTTATGTATTTAGTTAATTTAGGATGCAATGAAGAGCTCTGGTGGTCTAATTGATCTGAACAGGAGTCCAAAAAACAAGGCCTTCATTATAGGAATCTCCAGGGACTGTGATGAGTGTGTGGTGTGTGTGTGTGTGTGTGTGTGTGTGTGGGCAAGAGACAAAATGAAATAATGAGTCTCTAGTTGTTTGTGTTCTTGTGTTTATGTGAATTAAAATGCAAATAAATGGACAAAGCAGACTCTTAACACATGAACAGAAGTCTATTAATTACAACCCAGAAGTTAGCCTTGCTTAAAAATAAGGGGAGGTGTAAAGGGGAAGAGAAGGCTGTATAGGGGACATAGCCACAGTGCAATTACCCATTGGTTGGTGAACCAGTGCTGGCCAGCCATGAATCTGGCATTTGATCATCGCTATCTTAGTTTGCTTGGAGCCTGAGCTAATAATATTTGGATGACATGGAAAAGCTGGGAAGAAACAAGGTGGTTGATCTGACTGGAAGTGAGGTGATGTAGTTATATAGTTATAGGAGGTCAGGGTGGATGGACAGGACAATAAAAACATCTAAAAACTTCTGACTGTACCAGATTAACCAAGGTGTATAGTGCCAATCAAGGTGAAGAGCGGGAATAAAATATAGTACGATTTTTAGTTAGCATTATTTTCCTTTAACTGTGTGCTTATTACCGTAACCATGACAACAGAAACACACACCCAAACCTCTCCAAGTTATTTTTGTGACTAAAATAAGCTAATTACAGTCTAATTTCACATAGCATGATACTTATAATTGATTGATAATCATTTTTCGCTTACAAAAGTCAGCTGTTCAACTTTAAACCTAAACTAGAGTTGTTGCTTGTCCAATAATGGCATGCATGCCCAGTAAATGCTATTATCAGGTTCATCAGGGAGGAAGTGAGGTGATCACGATTTGTGTCGTAAACATGTCATTTGCATTATAGCATTAATGCGGCTCATTTCCCAAATTTCATCCGGCAGTGTTGACCTATTGTCTTCATATTCAGCTCTGTACGCAGCCATGTGTCCTGCTGCAGTAAACCAGGTTTAACTGTCAGGGGAGTTTAACTGTAATTCAGACTAATCTCCTCTGGTTGCAGATGGCAATCCATCACCAAACCCAACAGGGTACACGCTGAGCCAGGAGAAGAGAAGAGTCTCCCCACATGGGGAAGAAAATCAGTTTGACTCTGGCACCTATGACGACATTTCAGAGGAGTGTAAAGGCCTGTCATTTGTTGGTGGAGGGATGTCTTGATACTGTCATCTCCACGCAAACGCTTTTAGTGTGATGGTCACTTCCGTTCACCGGTGAGAAGAGGAGTTACTCATACTGTGACACAGTGATGCATATTTGTGTCCTCACTATATTTTTACAAGTTGCATGAGTTCATTTTTGCACAAAAACCCATAAGATTTTCATCTAACTTTGGTTGTTCATACAGCATGTATCAAATGTTACAGTTAAAAAAAAAGACACATACACTTAACACACTTAAAAAAAGATTACATATAGACACAAAGTAAAGCTAAAAAAGATCTATTGTTGTTATATGTCACTGAATTTTTAGTGTTATCCAGATTTTTATGAAGGTAATGTTTTTAGTCCGAATGTCTTTACATTGTAACTCGCATGAACCACAGGTATCACATGTCACCGTGTGTTACTATGATTCCAACCATGATCCAGATTAAATATTTTATCACATTCTTCTGCAAATAACAGAAGAAATGAGTAGGACAATACTCAGTAATCACAGTAATACTAACTGTGTTCTGCATGCAGTTGAAACACTGGTATTAATCAGATTTATGTGTAGAAGATTTGCAGCCCCTGTCGAAGGAGTGAAAAGAAAGAGAAAGAAAAACAAACTTGAAATGTGTATTTCATTACGGACAGAAGTTACACAGCAGCTGAGTTGAGCAATATTTTATCATCAACATAATTTCAAAGTACCTGCTAAGCAAAATATTTAACTGCAATATTAATGATAGGAACACAACAATAAAGCTAAATTATGATTATATTTTTTGACCTCACTCTGCTTGTTTCTATGTGTATTTGTTCAAGTATCCTACTACAAAACTTTGCTGAAAGGTAGAGTTTTATTCCTGTAAGTTGCTTTCATTTTATTGTAATTCTTATGACTGTGTTTTCCTTTCAGTCCCTCATCTTTGATACAATCCATCTTTCACACTCTATCGTCATGCGTCTCTTTTTTTATCTCAGCATCTTTATTCCATCGCTCTACCTGCCACATAGACCCACAAGAGAGAGACGGATGAGCGGGAGCAGCAAAGAGACCCCAGGCGAGATCCATCAGGCTGCCAGCAGTAATCTGCCATCAGAGTCGTCACTCTGCACCTTGCTAATTGGATAATGTGGTGCAGAGGAGGCACTAAGCAAGCCGGGGGATTCCCCTCATCACACCGGCTGGTGGGAGAGTCGTGATGCAAAGTCTCTCATTACAAAGACCTAAAAGTGGATTCAACCAGCAGGTGAATCAGTGATAGCAGTCGGAGGAACAGTAGGAGCAACAGTAGTAGTCAGATTTGTGGGGGAGCTGTAGTACTGTTAGTAACAATGATAAAAACTACAGGTGCGCCATGCTTGGGCCAACAAAAGCACTGGTATTTCCATTTTTGTAAAATATAATTGTGTAGTAGTGTTCAGTCCACCACCACCTTGATAATGTGCGTGGGTGTTAGGTCACCAGGGTCCCTCAAAGCGCTGTTTCCACAGAGGGAGTAAGAGACAAGAAGCCCCCCCCCCACTTCCACTACATCTTATGAGAAAGACACCGCAACAACAAGACACAAAAGGACTTCAAACTACACAACATTTGCATCTTTTGTTCTTTTGGATCTAACTGTGTTCACTTTATTTCTTGTCTCTTTTGAAGCTGTTCGGTCTTTGTCCCTCCTCACTTCGTCCAAATACATACCTGTTGGATTAATTGATTATTGTTAATTGACCGTAGGTGTGAGTGTGCATAGTTGTTGCCTCTGTGTTAGCCCTGTGATGCACTGATGATCTATGCAGGGTGTACCCCCACCTCTCACCCCAATGCCAGCTGCTCCTTTGTCTTGTCTCCTGCAAAACTGGCAGAGTTCTCCTTTAAGATTTCAGTGATTCAGTGACAGTGTCATTCATTTTTGGAGCTGTAGGAAATGTGGTTGTGATGTTAACACAAACAGTTGCTCCAGTTTAAGTGGTACAAGTCAATTCAGCACAAGAAGTTAAAGTACAAAAAAGACTTTCTATCCTCTTCCTCTTCCCTCCTGTGTCATCCTGTGTGCAGAGGTGAAGCCACATGACCCTCGTCTATAGGAACGCTCTCTTCTCGTACATTCCATCAACATCAACATAATAGCGCTGATGTTTCCTCCATCAGCTTCCTCTTCCTGCAGGGATCTGTCTCCAATCACCGCTGTCAATTAGACCATCTCCTTCTCCCATGGACTTCTGCGTAATCTACTTTTTCTGTGGACTGATCACATTAAGGTTCACATAGTGCCATCATGGCTGAGAAGAAGGAGGATAAGGAGGGGGGGTGGGAGTCATCTGCTGACTGAGAGGAGATATCAGAGATCAGGGAAGGCCACAGATACTGCTGTCATGATTCAGAGATAAATAATAATAATAATAATAATAATAATAATAATACAGTTACACAACCACGATGAAGCAAAATTCATCTTTTTTTCAGAAAAATGTTGATCTCAACTTTAAATATGTTTTACTTTGAGCAAAAAAAAGTTATTAAATTATTGTGAGCTGACTCTTTAAAGTCGATGTCCAGCAACAAGCACAAAATTGAATTAACAGTCACACTCATATAGCCACATTTATGATTTTAAAATTAGCATATCATATTTAACTCAGTGGAGTCTCTCCACCAAATGTATTAATTGCTTTTCTTATGACTGACAGCTTGTGATAATTTGAACTTTGAAAAACATTTACCAGATAAAAAAGAAAATTCTGGGAGAGTAAATTAAGATCAATCATCTACAACATGCAGGAGAAGTATAAAGTAATATCATTTCCACAATTACAGTGTGAAGAAATGAACTGTTATTAATTAAACTACCAAACATATAACATGGAGTTATTATTAAGTCCAATATAGACTTTTGTATTCAATGTAATGTGAGTCAAAGTAGATGTTGGACAGTTTCCATCTGCAGCTAAAAGATGGCACCACAAGTATGGATAAGTTGGAACAAGGACAGACTACACTGACAACAAACAGACAAACTCAAAATGCAAATCACACAGAAGGCAGTAGTGAAGGCTCAAATAATATATTAATATAATGTTTATTATCTGTTTTTGAAAATACCAAAGCTAAGTTGAAACATAGCACAATTAATTCAATAGGATTGGACTGACACTTGTTACTTTTGTTACATTTTTCACTTAACACCACCAGCTCCTTGTATTGTAATGCTGTTTTTTTGTTTCCCTCATCTCTGCTGTCATGCCTAAAGAGGTCATGCAGTCTCTTTCATCCTCTCTGTGTCTCCCATGTCACAGCCAATCATCTTTTGTCTGTCCAGTAATATGGGCTAAATGGTTCACACACTCATATGAATGCATGGATGGATGGATGGATGGATGGATGAGGAGCCGGCCGACGTCACAGCTATTTCACTGTGCCATTCCAGCAAATCAGACTCATCAGGGACACTGTGGGTGGATTTAGAAACACTTCAGCCCTGTGTGGTGTTCTTTTTGTAAAAATCCAAACACAACCTGAAATAGAAATCTGCATCAGTGTCTTGCAAACATCCTGTAAGTGTTTTATTGTATTTATTTAGGGCGGTAATCTGCAGGATCTTTGTGGGTTTTTTTTATTCACCATTCAGCACAATCTGTGGTGCTCAGCGCTCACATCTGTGGATATAAACGAGGATTTTGGCAACATTGTTGTGGAATTAAGTGTTTGTGTCATAATAAGACAATGCACCAGATAAAAAAAGAAATGTTTATGGGTCAAAATTATGCTTGGAATAAATCTTATTCGGTGTTATACACTGCACAAAAATTCAAAACAATCAGAGCCCTTTAAAGTGGGGTCCACAGACTAAAGCTGACCTGTAATAACCTTTGCAGCACCACGTCTATCCAGAGGAAAAAATAAGCACAGCCCTCCTGTTTCATACATATTAAAAGAAATGACATTCTACCATATATTCCCAACATGTCCGACATTTAACAACCAATGAAAAGAGTGTAAAACATAATTAATGTCAACAAACTGTGAGTATGAATTGGAGTTTCCCCTGTGGGAGGATTGTGAGAGATGAAGACTCAGAATCGTCTCGTGGGGTCTTCAGCTATTTAATAGCAGATCTGGGACAGAGAGGCTGACTGTCAGCTCTGTACTATACCTGACATGACTGACCAACAATGCTGCTAGTGTCAGTCTTAAGTTTCGTGTGATATTTATTGTTTTATTGTTTTACTGTGTCTTACATTTTCACTGTGTTTTTACTGCTGTGTGGTGTTTTACTTTTAATTTATTTGTATCGTCTGTTATTGGATGATTGTGTAAACTGCTGCAAAGCAAACTGCCCTTCAGGGGACAAATAATAACGTTGAGTTGAGTTGAGTTGAGTTGAGTTGATGTCGTGTGTGTTGAAGACACACTTCCTCATTAAGACATTTTTATATAACATGAATTTTATTGACAGTTCTTTACAGTTTCTGTTACTTACATTTAGTGTGTCAAATGTGACATAAACATCCATATATTCAGAAGTGATTAGGGCACATTTTGATAAGTAATTGGTGTTTATGTGACAATCAGAAGTGGACCAAAAAGACAGAATGGACGTTTGGACTAAAGTGGTGACACAATTACGTTTTCACTGGCACTGAACTCATTCAAATATGGGGATTTTCTGTAGAATTGATGAATTTCTGGTTTAAAACATCTGACATTTTTAAAAGTTTTTTTTTTTTTGAATGATTTTGTTAGTGGGTTTGCTGGAAAGCTTTTACATCCAGGAACTAAAATAATCAGAAACATGTTCATGACTGTTGGGAACTCAAAGGAAAAAATGTTAGAAAGGATCTTGAAAGTTTGTGAAATGCAGATTCATCCATGACAAAATTATCATACATATCTCTGAAAGTGTAACAATCAAACAACTATATGCAAAAATGTCTTTAATCCATCATGACTGTGGCTTTGTTCAGGCATTTGTCAGCTGAGATTAGTGTAGTTTCTCTATGAATGCATCATCATTGAATTTCAAGATGAATACAAAAAGTTCTTCAAAAATAAAAATATATATATAAAGCTTTTAATTATATAATATGTAACATATAAGTTATCTCAAAGGTTAAAAACTGATTCACTAACTTACATCTTGCTTGGGAAGACTTTGCTTTGTCCACAGTTTTTTCCCCTTGTTATTCTTTTCTGCTATTTTGTGTAACACATGAAGAAAAGTCTTTAACTTCTAGTCTCAGTGTTTCTCATTTTGATTTCCTGTCTAATTTTCAGTTTTTCCTTCCTAGAGCAGCTGACCCGCACTTTAAGGAGCCCTGGAGAAAATGATCAGATGAGTCATTGACATATAAATTAGTAATTCCTGCGATTAATTAGAAGAAACAGAATAAACCTCCCCACTAATTCCACCATAGGCCTGTTCGGTTCCGACCAATGACGGAAGCAGCGACCTACTTGACGTCTCAGGCCCCCTGATGAATCTCATGTCCCCTCCTTCTCCATGAGAAACATGAGGGTGTATAAAACGGGAGCAGAGCTGAAAGCGAGCAGAGAGACAGAAAGAGGAGGAGAATTTGGAAACCTCGGATCAGCACTGTGGACATACAGCAGCGGCTCAGGATCAGCACTTTGGACAGCGCAGCGCAAAGAACCAAAACAGACAACTTCATCTACACATGTAAGATTCTGTGTGTGCGTATTTTGAGGTTTCTTTGAGATCGTCCGTTCTCTGTTGTATGTGTCCGGATTTGGTAACGTGTGGTGCAGATTTTACGCGCACTCTCAGTGGCTTTCGGACAGTTTTGTTCAAAGAACTGAATGTTGAGTTTTAGTTCTACATATCACAGTTAGTTTTTTATGTATAGTTAGAACAGAATTGCAGCCTCTTTGTAGTTGAAGAAGAAGCTTAATCCTCGCTACTGCCCGCGCTTTGCGTAATTACGCACTGGATTCCGCTGGTTCTTTCATTTATTTCTTCTGTCAAAATCCATTGCTTACTAAGAAGTTTGGCAAAAATCTGAATCCTAAAACTATATTATTTTAAATTACTTGTAACTCAACAGTCAGCGGAGTGGGGAGTAAAAAGAAAATTTAAAACGACACAGGAACAAACCGGGGAAATTTTTTACAGTATTACATTTACTCTGACTATTTTAGAAGAAATGTATATAAAACATAAGCTGTTTTCTCAATAACTTGTCTCAATAATAAGATTCTCCATTGACTGATACTTCAGTTTGGGGTTTATGGTGCCAGCAGCAAGCAGCGTCTACAAGCGCCGTGCGCAAATAAGCTTTAGATTAATCCGGGCGTTTCTGTCAGAAATCATCACCCGACGGGAGATCTGACAAATTTGAAACCTCCAAATGGATAAATCACTCGTATATTTCTTGCATTTGCGTCGAGCACATCAACTGAAATGTTGCTTAGTGCCTCTTCATCTGTCAATACGATCAGGAATTATTACTGTGTTTTGGTTAATGGGAGAATAATCCTTCACTGTTTTCATCCTCAGGTGTAAAGCGATGGTACAACGAACCGGCCCCCACCTGCTTCTCCTAATAGCCCTGTGCAGTGTGTTGTACTCCCGGACTCTGAGTCTGCCATACACATCAATGAGGTGAGAGGAAAGCTGTGTCCTTCCAACAAAAGCTGCAGACATGTGGATGAATTTGAGCGGATTTGTTTCCAGGTTCCTGCTGAGAGCCGTTCATAGGGATTTTTTATTTATTTATTTTATTCATGTTGTCTTGATCTCAGAAGTTGTTTAAATTATTGGCACTGTCCTCATGTTTTAGATGATTGCGCTTGAGATTGACAACTTCTTTTCTGTAACAAAATAACCTAAAAGAGGTGATGCACTTCACCAAAAAAAAGTGTTGATATAATAGCGATACTGTATAAAAATATGAACATTTATGATCACATCGTTCATTGCACTGATCTCTTATGAACTTTCTTTGAAGAAACGCACAAGAGTTGTGACAAGATATTTATTTAGAGGTCTTTAAAGTGTTTTTGCGCATTTTACGCAAGCTGGTACATTTGAGGTGTGCGATCAGAAATGATTATGATGGCAAAAAAAAGCTGCAGTATTTTTCGAAACCAAACAATAAAACCGCCGCGCTGCCTTGATTTAAGCGATTATTGTTAGGATTATAATGAGGAGAACAGAAGAGGTGAAGCTGATGTGCATCTGTTTTGTCTTGTTTTGGTGTTTTAATTTGGCAAATGTAACCAGATCTTAATAAAATCTCCTCTGATGCTGCGCAGACCGACGAGACACGCAGACGGTCTGTTCACCAGCGGATACAGCAAACTTCTGGGACAGCTATCAGCGCGGAGGTACCTGGAGTCTCTGATCGGGAAGCGGGTCAGGTGGGTGACCACTGCGTCCGGTCAGACAGTCCCACAGACAGGCACAGGACGCGGCTGAATTTACGCTTTTGAGAACGTATCATTTATGACTGTGTTGTGTAAGGCTTTAAAGCTTTTGAGGTCTCGGGAACACCCTGCCCTTTTTTCTCTCTGACAAGGTTATAGGAGTTAGCGTTTAAAAACTTAATTCAGACTAGAAGAATATTCAGAGGCTTTTAGATATATGGACCTTTAAACTCCATACAGAAATATAAACAGAAATCTAAAGCCAAAGTCCGCATCCTCCTGTAAAAACAATGAACTGAACTGTGCCCACACCATTTTATTTTAAAATAATTTCAGATTCATTGCAATGGAAGTTTTATAAGCCTGTCAGATATTTCCAAACCCTAGTTTCTAGCTATTATGTCAGTGAACACTGAAACAAGTCAAACGACATGTTTTACTGTTTCAACATCAAAGGACTAACCCTGACATTTGCAATAAACAGATCCAACCTGCTTGTTGATGCATCTTTTAATTGGCTAAAGATTTTAAAGGTTAATTTATGCCATTACCCCTTAATCACATTTACAGCCAGGAGGGACACACACACACACACACACACACACACACACACACACACACACACACACACAAACGTGAAGGGAAGAAACCATGAATCAGAGACGCTGAGCTGTACTGACTTTACATTGTGACTTGCTGCTCTCTGACCTGTGGAATCACTCTGATGTCATCTCTCCTGTCCAGTGATGAGCTGATGGAGGAGCCAGTGAAGCGCCACTCAGACGCCATCTTTACAGACAACTACAGTCGCTTCCGCAAACAGATGGCTGTCAAGAAGTACCTGAACTCAGTCCTAACAGGAAAGAGAAGGTAGGAATCAGTCCTTCTTATATTCACCTTTAAGCTGACTGTGACTGAAAGCATCTCAACATTACCTGGGCATAAAAACAAATATTTTTTGACATTAATGACCATATTGTAGCCTGAGATGTCTACATTTTTTGTTGGACTTTCCCAGGGACATCTTGGATTTTCCTGTTGTCATGACGTTTTGTTACTAAACCAGGTTTTTTATTTGCTTTATTTTAATTGTTCAACATAGCAGACAGCCATTAGGTAAATCCACAGGCAGAAGAATAATTAATATTGACCTCTCCACTTCGTTTTAGTGGGTTTTGTTGGGATTTGGAAATCAAGAGATCTTAGCATTTAGAAATGAGGCTCAAAAAAAATTATGTGCAGTTTAAATGACAACTTGACCAAAACAAAAAGTGCAGCTCAGAGTTTCTCAAGAACATAACAAACTATGATTCAACAACTGCCAATTTCTTCCCTTAAATTAATACATTAAAGAAACTTTGTTGGACAGTGACTGAAGCAAAATGAGTGTGAAAAGCTGCCACTATTATTAACATCTGATTGTATTTGTAAAAAATGCATCTTTCCGGTCAAACTTGGAAGCATTAACTGACTAATTCTCCAACATTCAGCTTCTTTGAGAGAGTTTGCCTTGTGTTGGAGCCTGTCAATAATGTAACATTTTGCAGGTAACATAATTGCCAGGAGTAAATTAACGTAGCACAATCACAATTGGTGCTGAAATCAAAACAAAAAGGCCAAAAAATAACTTTGCTGCATGTACAACCTCATGTCCACTTTATTTCACAAGCAACTAAAACCAGGGTGGTAGCAAACACAACCTCTAAAATCATTGTGCAGGAAGGAATTAGGGAAACTGTACTCTTATATTTGATGAGAGTTGTGTATTGACTTTTTGACCTTCCCACTCCTCCTGCACACACAGCCTAGAAGATCCTGGAACCAGTGACCCAGAAGAGTCCAGGGACGAACCCAACACCTTCCAGGAGAGCTACGACGACATCAACGTCGACCACCTCCTAAACAACTTTCAGCTGGTAGGCACACGCACACACACACACACACACACACAGATGTTTATACCAGTATAGAGCTGTTGCATATTGGCATAATGCAATCCATATAAAATGATTATCATGCAATATTCAGACAGCTGGCCTTAATATGTTGTACTTCATTAGAAAATCATGGCTGGTGTGTTTCGACCAAAGACTTTCATTGTGATCAGACCTGATTCAACACAGATGTGGAAACCACTCAGAAAGGGGATGTAAACACTTAAATCACCACGACAGGCATGTGAGGGGACAAGTACTTAAACTTAACTTCTAGTTTAAGTTAACTTAAAGTACATGATATGATAAGAACAATATAGTAGTGGAAATCCTGCATCATGTATTAAGGTACAAATATTTTTACAACAAAGGTTTGAGGCGGCAATCTTTCCTCATGCTAATGTTTTTTCTTCTAGGCTAATAACTTTTATTTTAATTCTTCTGTGTGTTCATTTCCTGTCCTGTTGTGTGTTTTTTTTTTACAGCCACTTTGAGGAGGGGCCAGCATCGAGCGAATACCTCAAGTCATCCTCATGAATCCGCTCATTCTCCCCCAAAAAAAGAAAAAGAAAAAACACTGCAGTATTAATCCAAAGGACATTTGAAAGTCAGATCAGCCAACGATGATGTGTTCTCCAATGTGGTTATCTATCTGTCCATCCACTCAGTACATGTTTACACTGTATATATACAGTATATATGATATATACACTATACTACTCACTAAAGACTCTTCGGGCCGCACTGAGCAGCAGGCGGGTCCATGTGCAGTCAGCAACATGCAACAGTAAATACAAGCAGAAGTACCAGGTTTACTGTCTTTTAACTATCACTGTTATTCCATTAACTTTCAATTAAAAATCTCATCAGTGGAATTTCAATAGAACTGCATTTTTTTAATAGCCATTAATACCCATTGATTTTCATTAATGTACTGTAACTTTAGCTTAAGTGACCAGCATCTATCTTTGAATGGAAGATAAGACCAAATTCTGACAATTTTTCACTCACATGTCGTCCATTAACTTTTATCAGAAAACATGTTGAAAAAAACTTTGAGTAAAAGCTGCACCCATTAGCTTTCATTAGAGCTCCATTTAAATTGAAGTAGCAAAAATTGTGCTGTTGACTTCAAATAAATTATGTCTCTATTTACCATTGATAAGATAATATATATTTGTTGTCAGCAATTAATGAAATGTTTGTTGCATTAACAACAACTTTGTCCCATAGACTCTCATTGAAACATTTGATCCACTGAATGTCAATGGAATAAGATTTGATTTTAACCAATTCCAATAGATATATTTTCCAGTTTCTGAAGTGACAAACATTTGTCAGGTTATATTTGAATGAAACATCTGTGTGATTCAATTCTGACAAATTTCATTTAAATAAAAGTATTCCATTAACTTTCAGTGAAGTAATTTTTGATTGGGACATCATTAGCTTTTAATATAATTATTGCTTCAATGGAAAATTGAGTTAACCATTTTCTATTAATATTAATAATACTTTTTGATGGTAAAACTAATGATTACATTTCATCAATTGAACATCTGACCTGCTGAAAGTCAATGGAACAGCATTAGTTTTTATGTTGTATTTATTTACTTCAAGTCTTTCTACTTTACCTTTAGGTTGATCTGATGAACACTGGTCCTACTTAAATGTAATATCTGACTTGTTATTGACTTTCACAGAAATTACTGCTTTATAAAAAAAACATCAATATAAAAATAGTTGAATAGAACTACAATGAAAGATGTATTAAAATTGTCACTTTCAATAGATTTATTGATCTATTACACATTGGGGAATGAATTCTGTTGTGTTAGATTCATATTTAATGACCGTCCAATTATTTTTCATTGATGCAGCAATGATCTGAGTATGGAGTTGAGTTGTTTTAGATAATCCACACATGGTCTTTTGAGAACAAAAACAGCAGATTCACTGAGTAGAAGGATACATTTTGAATGGACACAGATGCATATAATCACTTTATACTATTCAACATGTAGAGCAAAGACGTTATAACTGTGCATAGACCTGCCTTTAGTGCATATAGTGATGTACACCACTCACCAAATAAAAGATGTTGGTTTATTTTTCAAAGCTGAGTCGTTTTGTCTGGCTGATTGTTTGATGATTAGAGTCTTTTCAACTCAATAATCAATGTGAGAATTTAATCTAACTTTTTAACTAAGCTAAAAACTTCCATTTGTTCATTTTTTACATGTTCTCCAGAATAATGTATGACAGGAAAAAGATAACAGCATGTTCATGGCTGGATTAACCTCCCAGCAGAGTCATTACATGGATATTATTACTCTCTAAATTCACAGTTTTGATTCAAATTAATCATCTACACCTAAAAATATTGAGTTAGCATTTACCCATTTTGCTCAGTTTCTAATGTGAGAAGAAGAAAACGAGTAGTGTTAAACACAACAGGACTGTGTCACACATGAACTTCAGCACCATGGACAGCGACACCCAACGACTTCAGCTTCAGTTGTTCTCCACTTTGTTCCTTTTTGTTGATTTAAATCCATTTTTGTAACGTTTATTTCCAACGTGCCTGCTTCAGAAAACATACTAAAGGTTTTTTAAAGTGTTTCAGCTCCACACTGCTTCTTCTAAACAACCTAAAATTCACAACCTGAAACACTTTATTCAGCATGTCTGTCATCTCTCTGTGTATTAGTAGGGTTTTTGTTGTCCAGATGAGTTATTTTTTCCTTCCCAAAAGTAATAACTGAGAAATATGTGCTTATATGTAAACTGCAGACATCCAAACACATATATACAAAGTAGAATTAGTGGTATATGTGCACATTATATAGTAAATAAGCAAAAGAGCACACAAATTTTGTTTGTTTATGTAAAAATCATTACTATCTCTGCTACAGACACTAGACAGACAACCCACCCAAATATAACTGTAGCTTAGATATTCAGGATCAAAGAGATTGCAGTTTTTTGTTGTTGTTCTCATTCATATTGATAAAACTACTGGGTTACCTCCAAAACACTAAAATCGGATGTTAAGTAAAACTGTAATTACTCGCTCTTGTTGTGACTCACTTTGTTTGTAAATGTTAAAGTGGCAGCGGATGTTTGACTCATAAATGTCATAAGCAATATTCTGCAGGGCTGGACCCACATCCGTCAATTTTATATTTAGAAGCCAAAGTTTCACTCGATGTGGATGATAAACTTAAAACAGTTTCAGTCTTAGAGCTTGATTATGCTGAGAGTGATGCTCTGAGTTTACTGGTTTTTTTTATTGCTAACAAGCATTGGTCCAAACTAAAGTCACATGTTCAAAACTCTTAACAAAGCCTGCAGTTCAATCATGCATCTCAAGAATGCAGCAATTTACTTGAGGAACATTTATTTTCTCTGTGCCTTCGCATAGGTCCTTACAAAAAGTAAAAAGTTGACTGCAAACAGAAAAATGCAAAGTCTCAGAAAACAAATCAAGAGAAAAAACTAAACAACAACAAGTGTATAATGTAACATTCACACCCTGACGTCTTCTCTGGAGATGCACTTTGGTTAGAACCTTTCTGAGTGTCTGATCCACCCCCGGCAGGCTTCAGGAGAAATATCTCCACACCCAGCATTCATTGCATCCAGCAAGGAGATATGGATGTGTGGAGAGTGATCATAAACTTTCCACCTTCATGCTGTAAAAAAAAAAATAAAAAAAAAATCTTCAATGGGGTTCAAGAAGGGTGAGTATGGAGGCAAAAACAGCACAGACATGGTCAGACATCGTGCTGGAACGCCACATTGTCCCACATAACAACAAATGTTATATTTCTTGCCCTTTGACCTGTCCCCCTCTCATGGCACAAGGTGAATATGGAGGTCATCTAGAAAAGAAATGAGTGTGTCTGTGTTGTACGGGCCAATGAGAGGTTTATGTAAAAGCAAACCATTACTAGAGAGGGCTGCACACATTGTAATATTTGCACCTCTCTGGCCTGGTACATCAACTGTTGCCCGCTGCCCAATGACATTTCTTCCTCTGTGTTGTTTTTTTTTGTCAGGTTGAATCTTGCTTCACCCACATATTCAAATCCATGTGGCGTTGGTCTGGCGTCCATCTCCATGATCATCTAAAATAAAGGAAATTCGCAGTGTGACAGCACATTATGCATAGTTATGTGTTTGCTTGGTTAGTAATTGGACACATATCTTACTGGAACATATTGATAAGGGAGTAGTTTGACACATTCTCCCTTTCTTTCAAAAGGTACTTTGTACACTTGCTTCATCCTGATGTTATGCTTCTCAAGGACTCTGGCAGTTGTTGTCGTGCTGACGATGTTCACATTGAAAAAGGTTGTCCCTCAGCACTCTGTCCTGAATTTCCCTCAGCTTTGTGGCATTGTTTATGATGACCATATCAGTGACAGCTGTTTCCTGGACATCCGTGGAAATTCGGCCTCTTCCTCCTGTAGGTGGCAGCCTCTGCATCCTACATACAGTACAGTAGATTACAGTGCAGGGCTCTAAATCACAAAAAACTGTAATCAATATATTTCCCAAAATGCCAGCTGATGTTAAAACATTTACTTTTGTTGTGAAATCTGGTTCAATACAGTAATTGTGGGATGCATGTCTTATTTGTTGCTGTGCTAGAAAATTCTTATCATTGATGCAACACTGCAAGTTTGGCTGCACCCTTCAACCAGCCTCTCTAAATGAGTCCATGATTTACCACATGGTCAATCACTGTTACCCTAATTTCATCAGAGACCACAGCTCTTGGTCTTCCTCACCTCCCTCCTTTCCCTCTCCTGGCCACTCGTCTCTCTACTAACCTCAACCGGTGCTCTTTGATCCATATTTCCAAAGGAAAATCAATCAGAAGTCACTCCTTTTATATGGTTTCTAATGAGGCCAAACACAGACCACTTGAATCAGTTTTCAGCTGACATCTACACTCAGCTGTGTTTGGAATTACATCATCTGTTAATCTGTTTTTATTGTCAGTATTTTCAGATTTCTATAGATTTCAATGTGTCTGCAGCAGAAATTCCCCATGTTTCTTCCCCATCATTCTGTTTTGGTTGTTTTTAACTGTTTTCAACAAAGCGTGTTGGCATTTGAAAAATGTGCTGTAAAAGTCGAGTGTTTTACAAGTGGTGTACTAGTGACTGAGAAAAGAGTTAATACATTTTGGTGACTGTGGTCAGTGAATGCATTTTGTGTGAAAGCAATGAAAAGTGATTCACAGCTTGGTCCACATGGACGTCTGTTTTGCAGACTGTGTTAAGAGTTTTGAACATGTTACTTCAGATTTTCTTGCTAGCAATAAAAAAACCCTGTAAGATTCACAGATCTCTGTCTCTCTGTAGTGATGCTGTATCTGAGCCCTGATTAACAGATGTGTTTGCAGATTAAATGGTATAAACAGCTGAAAATGTAACACAGAATAAAAATGCACTTTTCTGTCTTCATGTAAGAGAAGGTATGATGTGATATGTAGGCTGTTCAACAACCATTGAAGTTGATAACAATTTGTCCATGCTGATGTTGACCTTTTGTCCTCTGCTCATTACAGGCACATTGCAGATGTGCCTGTAATGAGCACTGTGTTATCTTCCCACAGCATCCTCGTGTTTATTTAGCATAGCTGCTGTCAGCACATTAGTTTTATTCGTGAACACACACATGGGACTGGTGGGACTGATGCTGAAAACACCTCTTGTTCATCCTGTGGACACTTGTCAAAATGTTTTATTGTGTTTTTTTCTGTGCTCAACAACAAAGATTCACAGAAACATTTGTAGTTTTATTGCAACTGATGGTGTTAGTATTACTATTAATTACATGTTAATGACATTATTGGTCAGACTTGTTTATCTACATGTTACAGGCTCTGACTTTCAATCAAACTTGTATGTTGTTGTGTAATTGTTGTGAAACTGAGTCAAATAATCAGAGTTGCCATTAGACAGAGATGTGTGTCTTAGCAACAACAGATGGAACTGGAACTGCAGGGTTCCTTTCATCATCACCTTAGAGCATCACACACACTCTACTGGACATTTGAAAGTCAACAAACTCAGTCACTTGAAAGTCAACAAACTCAGTCACTTGTCACATTTCTGGAGAAAGTCACCTGTGTTTTAAACAGCTCTACATCTTGACAACTCAAATGTCTTGGACAATTAAGAAAGCGACCAAACCAACTTCCATCATGGAAAATGTGAGATTTGAACACTTTGTTTTCTGTGTATTTTACTGTTGAGATTTCCCAAAGCCTCAAAGTTTACTGATGCATTGTCAACATGGTGCAGAAAATATATTGAAGTGGAAACAGGTAAACCGGAGGGAAAGCAGGAGACTGCCCAGGCCGACACATGTGTCAGTTACATACAATGTGGGAGCAGGTCATTAGTTTATCGTACTGATGCAGTGAATAGGACAAACTCAGCAACATGTGCACAACAGGCTCACAAACACTGTAAACTTCAAGTATTTAATTTGTAGTACATATGTGGCCTTATATTTTCCTAAGTGAAAGTCATTTAATTAGACATTTGTTGCAGGAGTTTGTAAAGTCCAGTCTTAGGATGTGGACATGAACCTGTTGCTATAAAAAGTAGATTTTTGAAGGTGTTAGCAGACATGGGAAGCAACTTAGGATTCAGTCTCCAAGATGTGTCCATGAGCCTGTTTTCATAAAACATCCATTTAGGTGAAAGGACATTGTTTTGCAGGAAGAGGTGTCATGAAATCCACATTATTTATTACCAGTTGTTTTGTTTGCTGTACTCATAAGGCCTCATTATAATGTGTGTGTATTGTAGCTGTGTGATGTCCCCATCCATCTGCATGACCACAACTACTGGAGCCAGAGGAGAGCATCCAACCGACAGGCTGTTCGTAGGACCAAGCCTCGCTCCTCCGCCCAGTGTCCGTGCTGCAGGGACGATCAGGTCAGACATTTGGACTAAAACCATCAACAAAAATTCTTGTTGGTGTTGGACTGAAAATCTTGCTGTAACCTGAGGTTGTAAAATCTTCTGTTGATGAGTAGCAACAGGTTCAGAGTCTAAAATCCTCTCATGTGCTGTCGACCATCTCCAGGTGGTGAGTTTACCCTCAGGGCCTCAGCTGTCTGGTCCACCTCACAGACGTGCTAAGAAGAGGAAGCGCGCTACATCCCCTCTTCCCAAAGCTGACGCTCTGGAAGAAGCAGCCCCGAGGCCTCACACCACCATCTCACCTGATGACCTGCCTGTGGTCCAGGACGTGCCTCCAAGTCTGCAGAGCTCCAGCAGCCGGCAGAGCTGTGCTGGTGTCCAGCCGGACTCTCCACTGACAATTCACCACCGCTCAGTGGGAGAGTACCAGCAGCTCTTCTATGAAGTGGCAGATGAAGTGCTGAGGTATGTGTGAGTCCACACTCTGCCAATCAGGGCATCGTCACATCCTTCCCATCACTTCAATCTGCATCAGTGTTTTATGCTAGATAATAACATTTGTCATAATGATGTCGTCTCCATTTCTTCTACTTCTCACAGCTACAAGAATGGACAAACGCGCCCCTACAGTTTGGAGCTTGGCCGGCGTTTCAAACAAAAACTGTGGGAGCGACTGGGCCGTCCCTCCTTCAAGTCATCAGTCTGTGAGGACGGCCTCGTTCATGTCCATGCATTGTATGGAGTTGAGGACACACCTCGTGTACATCTTTTAGATATTTCAGGAGAACCAGCACCCTGCAAAAAACCAAAGAACTAATCAAGAAGCACCCGGACTTCATTGTAAATAGTTACTTTTTTTGTTGTTGTTTTTTTTAATCATCTGTAAATAGTGTATATAATAGTTTTAAGACCAACTGCAGCCCAGCCTCATTCCTGCTCCTCCCAAACAACGGAGACCTACAGCCTCAGCCTTCTCCAGCCACTGTTACCACCTGTGGCAGCTTGTCTCCTGCTGCTCTACCTAACAGTCCTCACAGAGACCAAACTCCATCTGCTGCCTCTGATCGTGCAGCGTCCTCCATCCTCCACGCTGTGTCTCCTCCTGTTCCTCCTCCTCCACCATCATCCTCCACCAGCCCGAATCCTCCACCTCCTGATCTTCTCATAAAACCATTGAACCGCCAACCTCCACCTGCAGCTTCTGCAATCATGCAGCTACCTCCATTCTCCACGCTGTCTCCTCCTCCATCATCCTCCACCAGCCAAAATCCTCCACCTCCTGATCTTCTCATAAAACCATTGAACCGCCAACCTCCACCTGCAGCTTCTGCAATCATGCAGCTACCTCCATTCTCCACGCTGTCTCCTCCTCCATCATCCTCCACCAGCCAAAATCCTCCACCTCCTGATCTTCTCATAAAACAATCGACACCAACCTCCACCTGCAACTTCTGCAGTCATGCAGTTTCCTCCACTTCCTCCACGCTGTGTCTCCTCCATCACATGTTTTTTATTATTTCATTGTAAATAAAGCTCAGCAGATTCTACAAAGTGTTTTTTGTTCAATGTTTTCTTTACATTTTATTGTTTCTCTTCTCTCCTCTCAATCGAGTCTTTAAGATTGTTGTGCAAAACAGTTTTCAAAGATCCTCTTCCAAAGCCAGTTCAGAAGCAGTTTGAACAGAACGTCCATCACAGACATCATTAGCAACACATTTATTTTAAAAACAGAAATGGAAAGATAAAGTTATGACAAAAGAACTTCTGAAATTTTTATAGGAGGAAATCAACACAGATTTTTCAAATGAATAATGAAACAGGTGAATAGTTTAACAGAGTTTTGCTGTAAAATATAAAATATATTAAAATAATTTTCCACTTGACTGAATTAATTTCATTAGTTTTGGAGACAGGAAGTGTGTTTTCTTTTTTTGAGCGTCTGTGATGTCGACCTTTCTCGTTCTCCTCGTGACCTGAAGAAAAAGTACAAGTCAGCAGCAGTTATAGTTTTTTGGAGCCTGCTAGCTGAGGTTAAAAACATAGATTACTTTTTTTGTAAAATCTGGTTGAATACAGTAATTGTGGGATGCATGTCTTACCTGTTGTTTTTCCTGGAAAATTCTCATAATTGATGCAACTGTCCAACGCTGCAAGTTTGGCTGCACCCTTCAGCCAGCCTCTGTAAAAGAGAGTCCATGATTTACCACATGGTCAATCACTGTGGCCCTAAGAGACCACAGCTCTTGGTCTTCCTCACCTCCCTCCTCTCCCTCTCCTGGACACTCTTCTCTCTCTACCAACCTCAACCGGTGCTCAGTGATCCATATTTCCAAAGGAAAATCAATCAGAAGTCACTCCTGTTATATGGTTTCTTTAATATCCTTCATGGTTTGTGCTGCTTTCAGATTCTCTTGAGTTCTGCCAGTAGTTGGTTCAGCTGTGGTAACAACCAAGCATTTAAGACGACAACTTGTTCTTGAATGGACTGAGGGAAATGAAACAACTGATCAGATTATTACAACCCAACAACAAGATGCAGCATGAAAGAGGACATTATAGTTTTCCTACTATGGAGAGATGAATCCTCTCATAATCCAACAGAATCTAACTAAAAATAAGCAAAACATGGATATATTTAATCTACCTAATCAATACTAAGCTGATATCAGCAGGTATTCATTTCCTGCTAACCTGTGTCATTGCGCTGTGTACTTGTGCTGCCTTTATGTGTATTTATCTGTGCCTTTTAAATATCTTATTATGTTCTTTCAGCTGCTGTTTATATTGTTCTGTTAAAATTTAATTTACTTTCTTTTATAGCCCCTTTTCCCTTTCCCTGAAAAGACCCTGCCCCTGCCAGGCCACTGTTGTAAATAAGAATATGTTCTTAATCTGTTTTGCCTGAATAAATAAAGGTTACATTAATTTTAATGCAGCCTGTTTGTGAAGGACTATGCTAGTTTCTGTATAACTTTTACCAAATAGTGTTGTTTTCCTCTTTTCAGAAAACTTCTAGATTTTTTTTAGGAAATTAGGTTAAGAACTTGAGAAAATAAAAATAAAATAAATTCTACCCAAATTACAGGTCAGACATGTCATCCTTTACAAGTGATTATACTTTCTTCTGCACACATGTAAATGTATGTCTGTATGAGTGTATCCAATAGTCTGCACATTCATAGCATGTGCTTATGTTGTTATTGTTGTTGTGTGTATAGGCGTGTGCGTATGTGTGTGTGTGTGTGTGTGTGTGTGTGTGTGTGTGTGTGTGTGTCCACTCTCCAGGACATGTGTGATTACTGCCTGCTTTGTGGAGAGGGTTCACTCATTAACTATCATCACTGCTAATCTTAATGGACCAAACAGAGTAAAAATAGACAGAGAGAAAGAGCTGCAGCCTTTTAGCACTGTGTATGTGTGTGTGTGTGTGTGTGTGTGTGCTTGCTTAAGCTGAGCTTCTGCTGAAGGCACACAGTACATGCACCTCTAAACTCACAAATTAAACCTCTACAGCTCAGAACAACTCAATCGCATATATCATAGATCAATGGGATTTATGACTGTGGATATGTAGGAAAAAGTCTCAAAACAAACAAAAAAATCCTCTTACATGTGAATAATGAAGCCGGATGTTTCTCACAAGGAGAGCTGAAGCACTGCGCGACGAGTCGAGGGCATACAACAACATCCGAGCTGCCTCATGTTTGTTGTGCTTCGTTCTTGATTCACTTCCTTCTCCTTCTTGCTTTGCTGGAGGCGTCTGAGTGACAGCTTCATTTCAGGGCTTTTACAGTTCAACTTTGCTGACATGCGGCCGATTGACCTGTAGAAGTCACTGCGCATCAAGATCATCAACCTGAAATAAAACACAGCTCACATGGTCCGGATGTTGCCTCATCACCCGCCCACAACTCCTCTGTCCCTGGGCTGGAATCAGCTATTTACAAAAAAAAAGCAGGATATGAGTGAAATTAAAAGAAGCAATGACAAAAATAGTGACAGGCAGGAGGAGAGAAGGAAGAATGAATTAACGGTTCAGCTCCAAATGTGCATCTTAATAAATACATTTCTATACGTACAGCCTTGTGTGTGCAAGTCACCACCTTGCCTGCTAAATTTAAATCCTGTTTAGTAACACACACTCTCATACACACACACACATGTGGCAGCCTGCTCTAATGACTTTTACAATTAGCAGCAGGTCTCATTGTGTTGGGGATGTGTCTCGCTGCAGCAGCCGATCGATAAATCTGCCAGATAAATGATCCTGAGTCACGGAGGGAGCGAAAAGGCCACAGCACAGATTAATCAGCAGCCGCCAGCCACAGCTCCATCAGCAGCTCTGACGTTTCACAAAATCGTCCATTTAGCTCCATCATCGTGGCATTTTCTTACATGTTCAGTGTACAGCCGCAGTTATGTCTGTACCTCCTCCGATTTGTGTTACTTTTAAGCCAAATGAATGGATTTACCTTTGATTATTTGAGGTCAGTTGGCAGACATTGTGATACACTGTGCTGCAGCTACATACTGTGATACTTGGGATTGCTTTCTGAGAGGTCACAGGACATAATCCTTCCCATTCAGGATCTCAGTGGAGGCTCATGTGTAAATGCATCATCACAACAAACAGCTATAAAAAGAGATGAGAGACAAATGGGTCATCACTGCAAATGTCAGAGGTAACCATCTAATGTCAGCGAGGCTATTTACAGCTTCATAAATCTTCTAAACAAGTGATGACGGATTCAAGTAAACTTCATTCTAAGTTTACTGCAGATGACTATTTTTAATCCAGGAGGATTTTTTTAAGAAGTTGTTTTAAAATGATATTTTTCCACCACTCCAGGTCAAATTTTCACTGATTAATATTAAAAAACATGAAGACATTATCATATAAAAGTTACCTGAAGACAACTCAATCATTATAAAGTAGAGTAAGTGCTTGGTAACTTTTGAATGTGATGTATGCAGTTTGGGGGACCAGTATCACATCAGGGACGAGCACTGTACTCAATATTACATTTTTTTATTATTATTATATGGCCTATGCCACCAACCAAGTGTGACGTCAGGTAAGGGGCGTCCAACCCTGGTCCTCGAAGGCCACTATCCTGCATGTTTTAGATGTGTCCCTCTTCCAACACACCTGATTCAAATAACCAGGATCGTTATCAGGCTTCTGCAGAGCTTGATGATGAGCTGATCATTTGAATCAGGTGTGTTGGAAGAGGGACACATCTAAAACATGCAGGATAGTGGCCTTCGAGGACCAGGATTGCCCACCCCTGAGTCAGGTGAACAGCATCAGGACATCCTCACATTTGCAAGTGAGTCACAGCTGTAAAGATGAAAAACAATGCTGCCCTCTGGTGAAAAAAAACCCCAGTTCATTTAAATAAAGTGTCTTTCAAGTTTTAATAATAGTACTAAGGAAAATAAACACAGCAGGGTTCCTACACATCTCAATTCTATATTTCCAGACTTTTCAGAAAAAAAAGTCCTAATAATTTGTGACATTTCAGTAAATAGATGTGCGTCATGCAAAGAAATTATGGAAGTAATTGTCCCGTTTCATTTTTCTTATAAGATGAATATCGTTCCATACACAGTTTCCATACTTTTCCAGACCTGGAAATTTAAAAATCAAATTCTACACTTGCGTAAGCTTTTAAAATGTCTTCAGTTTAGATAAAAGATGAACATGTTCTTTAAATATTTCACAGCACAAGCTACAGTTTAACTGGTCCTCATGCAACGATAATACAACTGCAAAATGTTGAGCATTCTGTCTTGTAAAACTATTTTTTCCTAGTTCAATAGAAACATGGCAAATGAGCATCTATTCTGAATATAATACAGTATTTGAATCTGATCTAGTAAAGTTACTGTAAATATTTCACTCCTAATGGTAAAAATAAATGAAACCATCTTCATATGGATGAGAAATAAGTGATGTGGACCATGACCTGGATTACTGGCAATCTCCAGAGGAACGATGAGAGTGCATTTGTTGGACAAACAGAAGTCAAGCTCTCAGATAAATGTAGTAGCAGAAAAACCACAAACACACATGATAAGATTTATGAAAACTCTATTTACAGGAAATACAAATGTGGTACATCTGAATAGTAAAACACTTCCTGAAAAAAAATCAACATTTATTTTAAAAAATATACATAGAACTTTTTAAAAGTGGCAGTATGATATATTTACAGCTATTTCATTTTAAAACATAATAAAAAGTGTAGATTTTAAAGCAATTCAGTCTCCGTTTCTTTCTTTTCCATCTTTTTGTTCAGTCTTTAGCCAGATGACACTATCTGGTTGATTGTCCCAGTAGTGATTTAAGTGCATTGCTCAGTTATTTCAGAGTCCTGCATGTAACAGAGGTGAACATTATGGAGCCATTTCCAGTCTGAGCTTGTGCAAAAAGTTTCCAAAGTTTATATAGAGGCTCTGGAGAGAGATTGACCTCCCAGTAAATAAGACCTCCATCACAGGCGCCTGACGCTCCTCTTGCTGCGAGTGCTCCCGGGTATGTGCTGAGTCACTTTGGAGGTGGGGAAGTGAGGTCTGGGCTGCACCGTTCTGCAGGGGGTCGAACCGTGGAAAGGTTCCTGACAGCGGGTGCAGAAGTCGAAGAGACAGCTAGAACGAGTGCACGTGGCCCTCTGAACCTCGGGCAGATGGATCGCTGGCGAGCCGCAGTGTTTGCAGGAACGTAGGGACTGGTGTTGCTTCAGACCGCTGGCGGCCTGGATGGAAGAACAAAAAGAGACGGACGTGTTAAAGACAGGAAATTAAATGTACAATAGGCAGGTTTAGTTCTGTGACACAACTACTATTAAAAAATGTTTAAGTCGATTTTCAATTACAATGCTGTATGTTCTTTGGTTTCAGGTTCACAGATTTAGAAATTTGCTTCTTATTTGTAACATTAGAATAAATGTAATGAGTTTTGAGACATTTAATTACTGTTTTTTTACCCTGCAATTGACGATAATTGTTGACAAAAAACACTCACCTGCACATATTCATTGAATCGTGTACACTGGGAGTTGGGTGAGCTGCCCTTCTGAGAGACAGCAGCCCGTTTGTTGATCCTGTTGCTCGATGGGGACAATGAAGATGATGAAGACGGGGTGTTTGAAGAGGCCAAGGACTGTATGCAGGACAGCACCACCCTGGACACAGCCACATCTCTTGTCAGACCCGTCTCTCTCAGAGAATTTCTCGACTCCTAAAAAAAAAAAAAAAGAAAAAAGAATAAGACGACATATTAGAACTTGAAAGAAACACAAGATATAGTCACAAACATGTAGCATTCCAAAGCTTAGACAAACTTTTAGACAAATAAAGATGAGAAGCACCACTTTGTGTGCAGCACAGACGTGGCAAATTCCAAGTACACTTGTGTGTAGGTTTTGTCCTCACCCTGAGTATCTGCTCAGCTCGCTGACACCTGCTCAGAGCTGCAGTATCCTCAGAGATGATCTTCTTCCATGTCTTGCTTACTTTCTTACAGCTGTGAGAGAGACATGAACATGTGATGAATATGAGGTTGGGGGCGGGTCAACTTGTCACCTTTGACACTTGTTGGTCAGCTCTCTCCACACAGGATTTGTAATTTACCTGATAAGGTCCATGTCTCCGAGCAGGCTCAGGATCCTGCTCAGGATGTTTCTCATGTTCCTGGACAGCAAAGATGTAAACATGTCGATGTACTCTTCGCCCATCTGACGTCCAATCACCCGATCCAAAAGATAATCCTCAGCTACTTTTGAGACTATGCTCCAGTCATACCTAAAAACAAAACATAAAAACAAACATTTTTTAGCCACACAAGCCTGAAGCACCCAGTTAAATGAGTTTGACTAGTTGTCTGACCTATACCTCAATGCGGTTTCCCTGAATATAGAACTATAGTAGCCTCTTTATAAAAATGTGTTATCCCAGCCTCAAGAGAATGATTCCACCATTTAACATCTTAGTGGAGAAAAAAAAATATTGCGCCACACTGCAAAGCTCCAATCGAGACATTAAATCTCACCTCTTATTCTTCTGGTAGCTCTTAGAGAGTTCTTCACACACAGCCCGCTGGAACTTCAGTATAGGCAGGTTGGGGTCACTGCGGTCATCAGAGGGAGTGGATGACAGCGAGTATGCTGCTGTTCTCCTCCTGGACCGATCCACAGGAGTGGATACTGCCACCAGAGACACCTGACGACTAGCATTTGTCCTCCCTTGACATTTGGAGGGAGAATTATGTGGCGATACTATCTTTTCTTCGTGTGTAGAAATAGAAGAATGAAGCATTGCTGTGGATTTTCCCACAATGTGGTCGTCTTCTTCATCCCCATGGAGAAAGTCAATGTGACTGTTGTGCAGAGACAGATAGCCGCTGTCCTCAAAGCCTTCATCCAGAGTCCTGTCATGGTCCCTTCCTGTGCTGTTTTCTTTGTTGTGGACTGCACTGGTGTTGCTCTTGAGAGGGAACAACACTGTGGTCACTTCTGCAGGAGGACACAGGGGTTTGATGAAGGCAGGCTCTTTCACTGGGGAAGTTTTAAGGTGAAACGCCTTAGACTCCGCAGCAGCAGAGCTTTTCTCCATACTGTTGGCCTTGATAGTTTCGTACACAGGGCATTTCATGGTGGCTCTTTTACAGGGAAACATACACACTGTGCAGTATGTAGATTTCTGTATAAAGAAGACAAAATCAGGACATCGTGTTAGGTTTCATTTACTGAATGTGACTGAAGCCTGCGAGGCGGCATGGCTGCTCTCATGCAAGCTAGCGTAGCTACATCTAAATTCAAACCAACAACAGACAAGTAAGTTCCCCGATATGAAAGCAAGATACTAACACATAAATATGTTGGTATTAACCATTTACCATAAGATCGGAAACTACAGCACCAACCATTTTAGAAAATTAATAGTTGATTTTGGCGCGACGCAAATTTGGCGGAAAGAGTAGGAATGACGTGGGGGGGAGATACCTCGGCGATATCGGTTTACATTCTTCAAATGCTTTTCAATAACAATAACCATTTGGGGTATCACCTACTCCATAGTAATGAGTGTTAAATTAGTGGTAAATAGCTTGAGTTGTATTTACGCGCGTACAGTTTGGGGTATGGGAAGTAGCTTCTCGCTATAAAGGTCAAATTAGGTTGTCACTTTTAATGCAACTCTATGCAGAACTCGTACTATTAGCACTCAACATAGTCTGAGATTGACTTACATTCCGTAAAGAATGTTAGTTGACATTATCAGCAGTCGTTACAGTAGTCAATACATCATCATTAGTTTTAGTTAGTTGGGAATAACTATCCCAGCTAGTACCCCTTTTAGCTAACAGAGCCAACTTAAGCTAAAATTAGAGGTATATGTTCAGGAGGATATTAAGTGAAGACTTACCGTTATGTTTGTTATAACGTTATCCAAATAAGACTCTCGTTTCCCTCCGTTTAGCCGCCGAGCTATCCTTCCAGCAGGAATTCGCAAAGTTAAAAAACCTCGACTGAAAATCCGCCAGTTCTGCCTCTTATTTGAAATCCGTGGGCAAAAGGCGCAAACCAATCAGATCGTAGTGGGTGTTTGTCCCTTTAAACCTTTAACCAATAGTAGCTTGATTCTGATTCTGACGTCAGTGCGTAGTCAACGTGGTTTCACTGGTTTTATCGTCCGACGTGAAACACGGACATGGCCTCTCAACGTTTGCAGTTATTTTAATCATACACTGTATATACATTATATATATACGGTATATAACTTTAACCTCAATTTAACGAGGTCATACCTCGTATACGTAAGCATGTCAACAACAGTTGAATTGAGTGCTAGGTTACATAATAGAATAGACAGGAATGTTAAAGATGTGTACGTTAAATATTAATAAACAAAATAATGATTCCAAGGGGTGATGTTGCGAAGGGAGTTTACACTTTAACAACTTTCAGATGGCTTCAGATAGTGTGGACTTATGATACAGTTTTGAATATTCGACACAATTAACCTGTGTCACGTTCCCTCAAATGTAAAATTAAAACAGATGCATGTTTCTTCTTTAAGTCACCCAAACCCTGCAAGATAATGACATCCTTTTGATGTTAAATATTACACCCACACAAGGCACATCTATCTACATGGCACAAGAAATGTCTAATGTCTAAAAAGACCTGCTTTTCAGATTTCTGCAAGCTGTTCAAGAGAAACTAGAAAACACATGTTTAGCCATAATGTGGCTAAAAGTCTTTCTCCTTTTTCTGTCAGGAGCCCGAACTTTTAAAGACAAAAATCTGAAAGACAGGCCATTCACAGGACAATTGAGTTCACACCCCTGCCTGGAATGTGTGAAGTGACTTACATTGAAACCAGAATGTGGGGAAAGTTGGGGGATGTTGTTGGGCCAGGTATAGTATTCTGTTTCATTTCAGTCTTTACTTTACTTGTATCATATATACAAACTTTATTAGTGTGTTATCAGCAAGTTGGTGTTGCACAACTCACTGAAAGAAAGGAAATATAGAATAATTGGGAGAGTAATTATGAGGAAAAAGGTTTGTGAAGCCATGTAGCTATTTGTGAGACATCTGTGCATACTGAAATGCATTTATGTTAATTAAACAATGATCCCAGCATCAATTCTGTTTGCAATTCAAAGTCTAATTTACAAGTCTACAGTCATTTCAATTTCAAAATACAAGTGCCAAGACCATTAACTTCAGTTTCTGTCTTGTAGAAGGCCAATGAGACATTATACCTCCCTAGTGCATATTTCTACATACAATTTTGCTTCTATTAAAATTGCCAAAACCAATAGAAAGAGCAAATCTGTACGGGTTATGGATTTTAAAAATGTGAGATTGTAAGGTGTGGTTCACAGTTTGCACTCCATGCACATACACACAAGTACATCCAGCAAATGTAATAAAATGCATCTACAAGAAAAGTTCAAGGCGTTTTTTGTTTGTTTGTTTGTTTTTGTTGAAGCGCATTACATCATACGATCTGAATCTGAGTCGACTTTCTAGTTTGTTTTTAAGTGGAAAAACACCCGATGGGTAAACATTTCCCGTCTCCTTTAATTTTTGTCCGTAGAAGAAGAGGTGGCACCAATGCGCATGCGTGCCAAATTCAATATGTCTGCGCCCTGTTGCAAGGTGGTAAAGGAGCATTATTTTATTAACTCTCACGAACTATAACCTTTTTTGGACAGTTTATGACTCAAGCCTGCTTCGTTATAGTCGAATCGTTGTTTCTGATTACACGAAAAAAGTAACAGATCGCATGTTAGCTAACTGGAAACCCTTAGTGATGTGTTTACTTTCCTAAAAGATTAAATTATTATGTTTTGTAGGTTGAAATTCCGTCAACAAAACAGGCTAGCAGTTTCATTTCATTTCCGGATCTTTAAATTCCAGCTTTGCATTTGTGGTACTCGTTACTAATTGTAGTTGCTGATGTGAAACTATTACAGCAATTGAACGTTTATCGTAATTATATCCAGTTAGTTGATTTACAAACACTCAGAATTCAATAATGCTTTCGTTGTGTATATACTGTTTCTTATTATAGAAATCACGGAATGTGTATTATTGTTTAGAATTTAAAACCCTTTAATCCACAATTTTTTTAAATGAAGTTACGCCCGAGTTTTACTTACTGTCTGGAGATAAATATCTGGTAATACAATGGCTTACAGAAGAGTTGTAAACCTTCTTCCAAAAGGAAATGATTATGTTTTGGGTTTGTGGATACCTCGTTTTCACGAACCACAAAATATCATCAGCCAGGCTCTACGGTTTCACGAGCGTGCCAGTCATCACTATGGCATAACCAAAAGAACTCTTCACACCGGTGCACCACTGATGGTGAAGTTGCTGTCAGTGGAGGAGCTTTTTGCCAGGAGGTCTCTACAGGAACACCTGAAGAAAATTGAGACAGAGTACAGCGAATGTTTACAAGCAGTCAGTGGCAGTGTGACAGAGGAGCAGTGGAGTGGGGACGAACTTCAGGCAAAGAGAACCAAAGTTTCCCTGATGGCTCCTCTCATCCAGAGCATCAGAGAGCTGAACACCAGAGAAAAAGAGATTGCAGAGACAGAGATTCTTTTAAAAGGTGAGACAAGCAGTTTCAATGAACGTATGTGGAGCAGTAATCTAGTTACCAAGTCATTCTTGCATTTATTCTATAAAAGTAAACTGCAGGAAGATTATTTGAATTTTTTTGTCATGACAGAAGCAATGAAGGAGGAGACCCAACAACACAGATACACACTCACACCATTAGTGTTGATATAGATACTGATAGAGACTGACAGCATCTGTTTTTCTGTAAACAAAAACAAGACATGGAAGGATTATTTCAGTCCAATTGATAAACACCTAACAAAGCAAAAATCCAATATTTCAGCACTTTGGCTGACCATGCTGTCTTTTTAAAGTGCTCGATAAATAAAGTTGAATTAAATTGAAATGTTTCACTCAAGCAAACCAGGACAATCTGAGATATTATAAATAGACACCACAATTTCATTTCTGTAGATAAATGTATATGTCATGATGCACAATATTAGATTACTGTGTTTTTATTTTTCCTCAAAGACGAAGATCCCGCCCTGCGAGAGCTGGCTGAGCTGGAGAGAGAAGGCTGTTTGCAAGATATTCAAGATCTTAGACAAAAGGTAGAACTCTTCACTTTGTGTTTTCACTATGATTAATAACCATTAGCAAACTGACAAAGTTTCTTTTTCTGTTTGTTGTTGCTGTACTTGTTGCTCTTGATTCTGTTTTAACAATGTGCTTTACCAATCAGATTCTAGATCTATTGGTCCCTGAGGAGGAGGCTGATCTCAGTGACCTCATCCTGGAGGTCACAGCTGGTGTTGGAGGTCAGGAGGCCATGCTTTTCACTGCTGAGGTCTGGAAGTACTTATTTATATAAGTTAATAATTTAAGTGCCCTTCTACTGAACAAATAAATTTGAGTTAGACAAATAGACTTGGGCACATTTATTTCACATTAAGACAATTTATAAAGAGCGCTGAAAAATGTCAAGAGGAGGGAGCTCAAATGAAAAGAACAACAACAACAACACTGCTTTCTGTTTGTTTACATGACGATTTGCTTTCTTCTCCTCTAAAGGTGTTTGACATGTATCAGGGCTTCGCTGAGCACCATGGCTGGTCCTTCGACATTCTGGAACGCGTGACCAGCGAGATAGGTCAGTGAACACACATACTTTGAGTACAGGCAGATTGAAGTGTTCATTCACCCAAAAATTAATTTTTACATTGCATCAGAATAATTGGGAATTACTTGTAAGTGGTGTAAATGACTTGTTCTTGTTTACACTTTAGTTTTGTTCTTTTGAATCTATGCTAGAAACACAAGGACCTGATTATCTTGTAGTGTTTCCATGTCTTGAATATAGGGTTTGGGTTCATGACTGATCCAGAGAAGTATCTCAAGAAAAAATGAAAAGCATTGCTGTTTCACTTTTTACATTACAGCAATTAGTGCAGTCACTGACCTCAAACACAAGGTGGAGCCCTTGCTCTGACACAGACGTGCAGAGTGGTACCTGACTAAAATATTGTCAGATAAAACAGACAGAGGAAGAATTCTTAGAGGAAAGTTTTTATTTTTCTTTCAAAGTTTTCATCTTTTGCTGTTTTGGGGTGATGGCAATTAAAACAATAGCAAAAAGTAAGTTTAATAAATGAAGGAGCCTGTCTTTAACATGAAAATTTTATACAGCAACATCTGATTGTACCAATTTGCGCTGAGACTGAAGAGAATTTACTTGTTGACACATAAATCAGCTGTATGAATAATCTCTGATGACTGAGTGTTGGTTTTTACTGCTCACCTTTGACCAGGTGGACTGCGTCACGCCTCGGCCAGCATCAGCGGCCCTCAAAGCTACAAGAAGATGAAATTTGAGGCTGGAGTTCATCGAGTTCAGAGGGTTCCAAAGACTGAAAATAAGGGCCGAACGCACACCAGCACCATGACAGTGGCTGTACTGCCCCAACCCACTGAGGTAAAGCTGCACATGATCGCTGAATGGATGGCACAAACACAAACAAGCTCCCAATCTGTGCTGTGTTCAGTCAGAATCACCAAGTTTCCCTACAGGAGTCAGTGCAGTTCATGTAGAAACATTTAGACTCAATCTTAATATGATGCATTAATTATTAAAATCAGGCACAAACTGCTAAAATACAAAAGAATTGTGTTTAATTTTTGCACAATGCTAATAAAGGTAAATTTGTTTTTCTGTTCAGCTGCTGTTTATTTTGATGTGTGTAAATTACAGAGCGTTTATGTGTCCTTCTCAGATCTCGTTCACAATCAACCAGAAGGACCTGAAGATAGAAACTAAGAGAGCAGGTGGAGCCGGAGGTCAACATGTCAACACCACAGACAGTGCAGTCAGAATAGTCCATCTGCCAACAGGTATCTGGCTATTAAACCATCGGTCAGCAGGGGTTTCAGAGCATCTTTCAGTCTGTCCCAAAATGAAACTTGGAAATTTGCTTTTGTTAGACTTGTTTCTGCTTTACATAATTATTTTTTTTTGTGAAGAGGTTTTTTTTTTCAGTTTTACCAGATAAGTGGTGCATAAAAATTGAAAGCTTCTTCTCCATATTTATTTGTAAGCAGACATGTCCCAGATGTATACAGAAGTCTGGATTATTCATAATAAAGCACCAGATTAGAAAAGTTTTTGATGAAGTGCCACTTAACACGAACAAAGACACAAAACATGTGCCACTGGGGTTTATTTCCAAACATGAAAAGGAAACTTCTCCTCCTCTCATGAAATTTCCCAAATGTTTAGGATTTAAATAACAATGTTGTTTTTGTATTTACAAAATTAGGAAATACACAAGCGTTTTATGAAAGTAGCTCTTTAATATGTGTGTGTGTTCATCAGGTGTGGTTGCAGAGTGTCAGCAGGAACGGTCACAGATAAAGAACAAAGAAAAAGCCATGAAAGCTCTGAGTGCAAAACTGTACAGCATGAAGCTTGAGGAGGAGACGAGCAAACGCTACAACCAACGTAAAATACAGGTGGAGACATTCAAGTAATGTATGATATAGATGTGACAAGTGATGGTTCCCGGTTACTGTGATAAAATGCCTTTACCAGCCAAACCAGTAAATCCATTATAAATATCATATAAATATTGAGGATGTGGAAAGAATATACATGATCCTTCCTCTTTATATCTTCTAGATTGGCACCAAAGGCCGATCAGAAAAGATCAGAACCTACAATTACGCCCAGGACCGTATAACAGACCACCGGATCGGCATGACGGTGCACAACATCGACAGCTTTCTGTTGGGAGAGGATCTGCTGGACAACATGAACTCCTCACTGCAGGAGTTCTCCAACCAGGAGACGCTCATGGAACTGCTAGGAGAAAGCAGCTAAGAGGGTTCATGGGTGGAAACTTCTTGTTACATGCGTTAACACTGTAATCATCATTCTTACTGTTTCAAGTGCTGCAGAGAATAGAAGAGAAAAGAAGAGCATGAGGAATCTTAAGGAGGGAACAAACAAGCAGAAAACTTTTTTGTATGTCCATACTCATCCAGAAGGGATCAGCAATATCAACCCAAACAAATGTCAAAAATGTCAAATAAAAGGACTCATTAACAAAGTCTTATCCTTGATTATTCAAATCAAATCAGAACTGATAAATCAAGCATTGCTCAGCTTGTCCAGTATTAAGCAATTCATCATGTGCGCTACCACTAAATGAAATGTGTCTTGCTGTGACTCCACCAAGAAAACTGCTCTGTCATTTTTATTTCCTTCTCTTTTTTTTGACCAGAGAATGTTGTGTTGTTAAAGATGAGAGCAAACCATGCAGCTCTTCAATGCTGCACAGGAAAGTTATTATAATATTCTTGAAAACAATATTTTGTTTATACAACTGGAGTATTTGAAAATGAGGATTTTATTTTTTAAACTGAAAGCAATTGGAGCCAGAGGTTTCTTTTTGAGTCTCATAATGCTACCAAGCCCCTAAAGTCCCGCAAGATTTTTTTTTAATCTTATGCACACAAGATAATTAACTTGTGCACACAAGATTTTAAAAAATGCACAAGATCCATAACTTTAGCACGTAAGTTCTTGTATTAGATGACTGCATTTTAGTAATGGAGCAACAACATAATGAGCAATGTTGTGATATAGGCTAAATCCACTTGAGAAATCAACAATTTCTAAACAAGTTTTGAACACAACTTGTACCTGTGGTCTTCAAACCACTGACTATCATACCTGTGTGTGCACATATGAACATATTGATAACTAACAAAATAATGATGGAGATTTAGATATGGATCTGGAACCCACAGTTGTTTTCTCAAGTGGATTTAAATCACAGAAATGTTCATAGAGCATTTAAACTCTATTGCTAAAATGCATCATCTAATACAAGTTCCATAACCTGTGCACAAGATCAAAAAAACTGGGCGCCCAAAGACCATAACCTGTGCGCACAAGAGCGATTACCTTTTGCGCACAAAGGCCATAACCTGTGCGCACAAGACAATAAAAAACTTTTTTGCGGGGCTTTGGGCGCTGTTTGAGTGGCTCGTTTAATAAACTACATTACCCAAGATGCTCAGCGTGCCATACTAAGGCACATTAATGGAGCGTAGACTCATCGAGCCGCTCTGCTCGCCCACTCTCACCGTCCAGTTTTCTCTCAGCAGTCTCATCCTGCCTGCAGCCTCCAGCGCTACCGTTAGCCGAGAGTCATTTTTTCTATCACTGATTACGTTTTCTTATCTCAGCATTATGTCATTTCACTGAGTAGTCCGTTTGGGAAGATGCATTTGATTTTATTCCGCGCCAGCACACCTCCTGGAAGAGAACCCCCCCGCTGTAAAGTCAGCTTTTCCACTTCGACCTCGGTAGCTGAGCGGCTTTAGCTCCACGGTTCGTCTTGACAAGCTCATCTGTCCGCCGCTGTCAGGGGGGAGGATTTGGACAAAGCCAGTCAGATGTTGGACGGTAGCAGATATCCTCGGAACTTTTCTACACCGGGTTGTGAATGTGAATCATCAAGCTGATCATCTGTCGTGAAAGTGCCAGCGATAAAGGGAGGAAGGTCTATTTTTGGAGGAGGGCGAGAGTTTGGATCTCGCACCGAGGGGAAGGAGGAGGAAGACCCGCAGAGAAGAAGGGAACGTAGGGGGAGAAAATCCTGATGCCCGTGATGGCAAACGAGCCGATCATCCTAAATGTCTATGATATGGTGAGTAGATGTAGAAAGAGGGATTTTCACCCACCACCATGTTATCCAAGAACTCTGGTTTGATCCGTTATTGCTGTGCCATGTCAACAAAGCCAGTGCGCAACGCAGAGCTCCATCGTAAAAATGAGCTTTTAAAGCAGTGACAGGTATCAGCAGCTATACAACGATGAGAGTAAAATACTGAAGATATTTTTCACATGTTTATGACCCAATCTTTAATTCGGCGTAGATTTTAACACCTATCAATTCACCATTAGTCGTTGGTCCACCTGTTTAACATCAGTTATTTTCTATTAAAATGCACCTTAAAAAGAGACTCCTTCACAAACTGCTATAAGAAAAGCTTTTCTGTATTTAGATCTCACCCAGAGCTTTGTTTGTATGGTCACTGCAACCAAAAATACACCTGAGGTTTCAACTGAAGCCAAGTGGAGCAAGTGTGAGGAGTCTTTCAGGATCAACTTGAAGCTGGATCATTGGTCCATGTTCCTTTTTGTTTTGATAATGTGGGATTTCCATATCTGGACTGGAGCAACATGGTCCTCAGTGGACTTTTTTTTTAAGTTACAGGAGTGAAACTTGGAGTCACTGTTTCTTCAAGTGATTCAAAAGAGTCAGTTTTTTTAAGCAAGCAGTTGGTAAATCACACGTGGATGTGAAAGTACCCTGGACAGTTTCTGCTTCAGAGGAAATACACTTTTTCTGTCTCTTTGTTACAGAAAGAGGCAGCGGTTGAATTTGAGTCACTATGTTGTCACCACGCAGGGGTGAGTCAGAGGGGGAGGAGGGTCGGAAATTGATCTGTCGATGAATCATTGATTGCTATGGATTCCCCGTGGTGGACACATCACACTTAAAATGGGGAGTTGTCTTGTTCAGGGGTTGTAAAGGAGACCACAACTCCCTCTACACATTCACCAGGATTTTATTCCTCATTGTACATCCATTTTTTTCTTTTTCCAAAGTTGCATTCAGTTGATATTAAGAGTCCTTTGTGGTCTTTGCCTCCCAATTTCTGTTCATCTTCATCACATCAACATGATACTTGAATTCCTGGAACAATATGACGATCCTCTTTCTTTCCTTCTTGCTCCTGCTTTTCTTCTGTTTATTGCTGTCTGCTTTTAGCTGATGGTCAATATATCATCACTGGCCTGAGGTCACATGGTTATAAATGGATTAACCCTGGGAGCTACAGAGTCATTAAACAGACCTTTGAGGGTCCGTACAAAGAGAATAAAATAGTACGAACACTTATTCATTTTATTCTCCTGTCTTTGTATCTATCCCTTATCATGTCTTTGTCTCGTGCCATACCCTCCTCTTTTTCCTCACTCCCCCTCCTCTTTCATCCACTTTCACTCCCTCTTGTTTTTCACTTGACCTGCCGTCCACATTAGCTTCTTCTCTGTAAAGTCCGGGGAGCTTTTATCTCCATCTCACTTCCATTCATGTGAACGGCTGCAGGGGCCTCGTTGTCACGTTGACACGCAAACCCTTACAGGAGCTACTCATACATATCTAACACAAGTATGTGAGAGGGAGACAGGAAGTGCACGCATGTTTGATTAATGAACAAATTGTGTGGTTTGTTGATTGCCTCACACTCATGCACATTTGTATTTCTTTCTGTGGCACTGTAAGAACAAGATTGACAGACTGTGGCTGTGGTGCATTCATTCATCCCAGGACTTTTTAAAGGCTTCTTCTTTCTATTAATTAGGCTGTTCAGACCCGAGTACTGGAGGAGAGTTGCACATTTACAGAGTATTAATGTGCACTCTCACTAAAGCTGCAACAAACGACTATTGAAACAATCAGTCCTCCAGTCAGATTATGAATCATGTCATTTTTAAATAGCTCTTACTTGGCTATCAGCTTTTAACTTTACCATGAGGTTGTTTTAAAGACAAGAAAGATGGATACTTAATTCAAAAATACATCTTTTAATCAACTCTGCTGCTGATTCTAGCTCAGGGGTGGGCAATCCTGGTCCTGGAGGGCCACTATCCTGTATGTTTGTGATGTTTCCCTCTTCCAACACACCTGATACAAATGACCAGCTCATCATCAAGCTCTGCAGAAGCCTGATAATGATCCCGATCATTTAAATCAGGTGTGTTGGAAGAGGGACACATCTGAAACATGCAGGATAGGGACCCTCAAGGACCAGGGTTGGGGGCACCACTGCTTTAAACTGCATTAATATCTAATAATAATGTAAAAAAATCTAATCTGTACTCCAAGCTGAAACCAACACAGTTGCTACAGCTGAATCCAACAAGGAAAGCTGCCGACTGTGTGAATAAGTTAGTTAGTTTCTAGGCTCGTCAGTATCACTGCCTTAATTAGAGCTGAGTGACACCGATGTTATTTGTATTTCACAACATCCATATGCAAATACTGTATACATTTTGTATATGCAAAAGTATGTAAATATCTGGTAAAGCTAAAGCAAGTCTTAACTTTTGTCAGGTTTTGGTCTCACATTACACTCACAATAAGCAAAAATATTAATTTAACTCTTTGGTAACACAGTTTTGTGGACACCATAGATCATTTCCAGTCAGTGCCTGATGACTGACTTACTTACTGACTAGTTAAATCATTTTGTCTTACAGTTTGTAGACTGACTGATTGCAGGCAAACAGACTGATGGACAATCATATGTAATATGCTAATGATAAAGCTTTGAAGGGATGTACTTTCCCCATTCTTCCTGTAATTACCCTAAACTAAACTAACCCTCTCCCTGATGTGGCCTACTGAAAAACCCTGGAGAAGAAGTCCCCTCTCCGTCTGAGGATCAATAGTGTCACGTGACTTTCAGGAATATATATGTACAGACTGGAGTACATGCACACCCTCACCCCCTCATGCTGCTTTCTTCTGCCTCCATTGTTCCCATCCTGTCAGGTCCTCCCATCTCCGCTAAGTGGATTTCCTGGGCAGCTCTGAGTGCTTGAGTACACCGCTCTAATGAGACAGCATTATCTGCACACCACCTGTCTGCCTGCCTGCCAGTCAGCACCGTGCGCTGCTTTATCTGCGAGTGTGAGTGAACGTGTCGGGATATTAGGTTTAACAGTGTCGTGTAGGCAGATACTCCGCCGAGCAGCTTGTGTTACTCTGTCGGCTGCAGTGGTCTTGTTGTGGACGCTGGCTCTGGGTCAGTCAGGGACGCACGGCGGTCACTGTCCCTCCTCCTCTACGTTGTTTGTACTGTGCAGGTGGCAAGACAACACAGGTGAAGACTAAAGGAAAAAGTTAGGTGAGCGGTTTCTGGGACAGCGCAGTGTAATGCAGCAAAATAGTTGGAGCCATTTCATTTTTAATGTCAGAAATACTGCACAATGTGTAGTGGAAGTGAGTTTCTTAATATATCTGGCTGCATTAGGTCAGTATAGTAATAAAAAAATAGCCCTAGGAACATTGGTAAAACTATATGGACCTGAAGGGACTGGTTTACTGGTTTTGAGGAGGCTAATTTTAATTTAAGTTACATTAAACAAGCTCGGCAAAGTGGAAACTGTATTTCTAGAGATACTCTGTATTAAGTACATCTGTACAAAGTAATTTGCCTAAATGCAATCAACATTAGTAATAATAATAATTAAATGTTAATCAGAAATTCAAGTGTTAATCTAATAATTGTTTTAGGGTTTTAGTTGATGAGACATCTCTTATTTCTGTGATTTTAAAAGTCGAATAATTAATAATTTAATCACAAAATGTATGATTACAGTCACAGTCAGTTGTTTTAATTTGGATGTTTTTTCTGTGAGTCTGGTGAAATGCCACAGACGGTACCTCGTCAGTCTCATCACTAACTGTTTGCCAAGCTGGTGAATTGTGGTGTGAAATGTGAGTGTATTTGTAGCACTTCCTTGTTTCACATAGCAACACAACGTTGTGGGATAGCAGCTAAAAGATTGTTGCTCATGCCTTGGAAAATGTTGGAAATGTTCTCAAACACCAAGCGTGTTTACATAGACATTATTTTTGGTATTTGAACATTTCAAAATCACGTCCTGAAACCTGGATGAGCCCCTTTGAAAAACAGAGCATGTTTGCTACAGTCCTGTTGCCTGTCTGTGGACCTTCGCCCTGGTTTCTGAATGCTGCAGACTTTCTGCACAGGTGCAGCGGCAGCAGCAAAAGCAACTTGTGGAGCAAGAGATGAAAGAGACATGAAATGAAAACTGAAATGCTGATCTATTCAAGCCTGTAGTTGACAAGTTAGTGGATCCCCAACGTTAATGGTATAACAGGAATGTCAGAAATGCTCATTTGTGATCATAAACACCACAGACGTCATACTGTATCTTGAATATAGTCTGTTTTTTTAATATAGCTGTACCCGCTTTGCTGCTTACATCAGTTCTGCAACATTTTCTGATTTGTTGCGTAACATTTCCACTTTTTTTTAGTCTGCTTGCAGGACTGATGTGTGTCTGGTGTGAGTCAGCTCTCAGGATATTTACGCTTCAGCAAAGCGAGAATCTTATCTTTGCGATTTACATGCTAAGAACAGAGGAGACTAAAAATAACTTAGCGGCAAAAAGCAGAACAGACTGTACAGATAACAATTAATGTAGGTGCAGCAGAAATTCACGAGAATTGTGCTGGTGGCTCGAAGCAGCTTCCTTCGACTTGTGTGAGTTTTTTTTTCTGCTACAGATGCTTAAAAAATGACAGCACAGAAACACCGCTACAGTGTCTCTCTTCATTCACCCACCTCTCCATCTTTCCTTCCCCTCCATTGTTTGTCTTTAATTCATTCACAAACCTTCAGCCTGTCTCTGTGCTCTGCAGGATGCAGATTTTGACGAGCTTTGAAGTAATGAAGGCAAGGATAAGAGTCTTATTTCACCACTGATGAGGAGGAGGAGGAGGAGGAGGAGGAAGAGTGTACTAGACTATCTTTCTTTGTTACTCCTGTGAACACACAGGGAGGCCTTTTTCTCGCAGATTAGTTTCCTTAAAATATCTCTACGCAGACTCACCCACACTGCAGCAGCTGCTTTTGCAATTACATGTTTGGGAATCAGGATTTGGAGTCAACTGCAGTGTTCATGTTTCCCTTTTGTATAAAGTCGGTCGCAGATGTTGTTTGGTGTAAGCTGTGGCCTTTTCTTTCGCAGCTTAAATGCTGTTGTGGATTCTTAGTGTCTTGAATATTGAAGAGAACAGGATCCACTTAAAACGCTCCCTTCTTATTAAAAACCTTGGCTAGAGAGTCAAAGCTGATACACTGGGTTTTCAAAAAAGACGACGGACTTCTCCTTGATCTGTGGGAACTCAGGTGACTCCTGGACTCAGGAAAACAACTGCAGAACTGAACTGGATTTTATACGAATCAGCTGATGTGTCATCTGTGGTGGAAAAACCCTGTTGGTAGCAGTGTTAGGGAGGCCGTGCTGCATTAGGTTTTTGGACTGAATGTTAATCCTCTTTGATTTACCTCAGCATGATTCAATAAATTCAGTGACCCATGATCAAACAGCTCTCCACAGTGACACGTCCAACCCAGGTTTCCATCCAGGTACACACTGTGAACTGGATGAAGCACAAGAGGTTCAAAAATTAGGCCAATGTGGAAGTGCAAAAAAAGTGTAATACTTCTGACAGCCACTAGATGCTGACCCTAAAAACATTGTCTCCATTTGGCTTCAATTCAAAAATCATCAATACATTTTTTTTCCACAAATCGTTCCGGTGCTGTTAGCTTAAATTGATTCTTCTGCTCGGTGATCTGCTGGTTTGATCGAGCTCTGAAGTCAAGTGTCATACACATTGGACAGTGTCGTTGGGTTCAAGGGTTAGACCCACTTCCTTATTCCTCCCTTCATATCCAAATATGGTCATTTCTGGCTCCAAACGCCCAACATGGTGACATTCAAATGCTGATATCCTGGTTTCAGAAAGCTGGTCATTAATAATAATTTTTGTAAAACAATGTTAAACAGTGTGAGGTAAAATTTTGTTAGAAAAGGTAAAACAGAAGAAGTAAGCACAACTCTGGAAAAGCTCTTTGGTAAAACTTAAAAGAAGACACTGGGTTGAACGGCCTGTTTTCCTCGGGCAAGTTGTTCCAGAGCCTCAGGGTCCTGACCAAACATGCTCCGTCACCTATAGTCGTCAGTCAGGACCCCTGAACCGACAGAGGACCTCAGGGTATGAGAGCCTTGTATGTAGTCAGTAAAGTCTAAAAATCATCCTAAAACACACTGGGAACCAGAGTAATGAAGCTAAAACTGGAAGTGATGTGATAACTGGCTCTGGATAAATAAACTGGGAGGAAATTTGAAGTGTATCTGCAGGAGCATTTCTCCTCTTAAATTAAAGACACTCGCTGACTTTTTCAGCAGCTCCTTTGTGCAGCATTTCAACCTTATGTAGGTCAGGAAACAGACACTCTGCAGTGGGAAATGTTGTGCAAGAAAACCATCTTTGCTCAGCAGAAGATTGTTGTCCGATGCTTGTTTGTGAAAATTGCTTCAGTATCTGAAGTAATCATACCACATAAACTTATGTCTGAGTTTGAGTGGCGGGTGCTTTTAATTACCAGGAACAGAAAGGATTATTAAAGAAGTTCATACTGAAGATTGTTATAATTATTTGTTAAGGTCAGTTACACAAGAGTCTGATTCAAGTTTGTTAAAAAGAAACAATTTATTCATGATTTGTGTTCATTAATGTGACATTTACTTTAGTTCTATATTTAATTTAAATACACTTCAGCGCAGCCTGTAACCAGTAATTGATTATTAGTACTGACATGATGCCAATGTTTGGGGAAAGATTATCATAAGATACATGTTATTGATCCTGTGCTGTGAAACTGAAGCAGCTGAAGAACAAGAGCAGATGACATATGTAAATTTATCATCACAGGTGACAAGGACGTTGCAGACATGTGGTAAATAATTCATTGTTAATGAATTATTTACACTTAGGGGGATGAGTATAATGCTTGGTTTTTAAACATACTCACAACAGAGGAAACACGGGTCCTTAGAAGCAGCATTTTTACTTCTATAATGTATTTTCTGTTGACAGGTCACTGAGGGGTCAGACTGAAGAGGAAAACTACAGACTGTCTTTAAAATGTGATGATTAAGTTACTTTTATTGGTTGGATTTTCAGGTTTACTTAAAAGTGCAACACAGTGTCCCCACAGAAGTGTCCATTTGATGCATAGATGAATAGTTTTTGGATTCACGTTTTGAAGCCAGGAGTTTGGGATTTAAACGTCACCATGTTGGTTGTTTGGAGCCAGAAGTGACCATATTTGGATATGAGAGGAGAAGTGAGGAGGCGGGTCTGACCATTGAACCCGAGGTCACATGACGATTTTGGAATTTAAGTCAATTTGAGTTTTTTGTAGCCAGCATCTAGTGGCCGTCGGGAGTATTGCGCTTTTTTGTACTTCCACATTAGTCTCAGTTTTAAACCTGGCTGCTTCATCCATTTCTGTATACACTTAATACACTCAGTATTACTGACCTGAATACCTAGAAGTTTATTACTTTATATTACATGCAACAAGTAGTTAAGAGCTTAAAGGTCACTGTGGTGTAAAGTGGTAATACCATGAGAATACATTCCTTAAATCACTGTGCAAACATCCCAGAGACAGCCAGTGTGTGTGTGTGTGTGTGTCACCTTTCTGTTTATAGTTTGTATTGTGTGTAATCAATGCTGCTGTGTATTTGCATAGTGGTAGACAGGAAGAGTGAAAACAGTTTTTAAATAAATGGCTGTGGATCTGTGGGCTCATAAATATGCTATCCAATGTAAACACTGTATCGAGGAGGCGAGAGTGTTGTGCACAGTGTGTAACAAGCACTAAACATGAGGTCTGTGATCAGTTTGGTGTTAAATTGACTTCATGTATTCTGGGATCCCTGCTTTATAGTGAACTGAAACAATGTTGCTTAATAGTTTGCAAATTTTCCAGTTCTACTTTTTCAGATGTGAGGATTTACTGCTATTTTATGTCACTGTAAATATAATATTTTGGGCTGTATTGTCACTTCTGGTACACTGACAGGAAGATTATGTGTTTAAGTAACAGTTACCAAGCAGCAGAAGATTATCTGCAGTATCATCATGTCACATCACTGTTGGGTTTGAATAAACATTTGACAAAGGTTTGGCGTTTGCCTGCAGATCCTGTACGAGTGCTGCACACTGGACACTATTGATGTGAAATATTGTTTGTGTGAGACAAATATATCTATCGTCTTATTATTCAGCATCCTGTTCAGCTGCTGTATCAGACTCCGGCTCCATCCTCGGCGATAAAACTTCACTCAGATGAACTCTGCCTAGCAACAGCCGGTCCAATCAGCTGGTAGCTACAGGATGTTGGACACACTGAAAAGATGGATGGGAATGTCGGAGATCAGAGCTGCTGCTGTTGTTGATTTTATCTGTATTTTTTATTGTCTGTGGGTGAAAGATCTTGTGTAAGCATCACAAACCATCATCACACACTTTGTTTCTCTACCTGTTGGGATCATCTAGTTCATTGAACATTTTTCTTTGCTTTGGCGTTTATTGACTGTGCTCTGCTGAGTTATGTAGTTATTTAACATAAGAGAATGAAAACATGACAGTTTAATGGGACATTTTGCACTGCAGCAGGATTTCAAACATGGATATATATTTCCTCTTGAGTTGCTATCTGTGGTGTAACTGCAGGCAAGGTTGCAGCAAAGATTACCAGGCACATAATTAAAATGCGTGTGTGCTTTAGCAGTGAGTGGATTCACCAGCCAGAAATTAATAATTGTCGACATGTTTGATACTGAGGAAGTCATTTATTAACATTGACTGTGAATAGACTGGACAAATCCAACGTGACATCACCCGTTGGTTTGTGGACTATATTTTTGAGTCATGAATTTGGCATTTGATGTTGGATGTAGGGAGCCAGAAGTGACCATATATGGATATGAAGGGAGGAGACTGGAGTTCAGGTCTGGTCTTATTGGAGATGAGGTCGATCAAAGTATCACACCTGTAAATCCTTATCTTTTTGAAGACTAATATCTACTTAATAAGGATTTTTTCAGATGATGCATCAAGTCACAGTTTTAAACCTCTGACAGTGAGTTTGCTGCTCTTCTCTCTTTTATTTAAAAATTTAAAAAACAGCAATGTAGTTTTTGTCTCCAGGAAATTGTGATCAATGACTAAACAAATGATTCATATATTGGAAAGAAATCCAAATCACTTTAAACACCAGATGAGTTTGTGTCGACAGAAGTTTTTAGGGTATCTTTTAATAAAAGACAAAGATTTATTCTGTGTATGTCTTTCTGCTTTCAGTACTGGATCAATGAGTTCACCAGCTCTCTGGGCATCGGAGTCTTTCACTCAGGGATTGAGATCTATGGAAGAGGTAAGGTTACCCAGAAATATGACACCTACACCTACGTCGGGTCATCCGCCGGAGGATGGTGTTTCAGAAAAGGGTTGAGTTATTTTTATAGCTTAGAATACATAACGCATACGTGACTAACTTTCCTCCAAAGCACATGTCTAAAAATGTCTGATCGGTCATAGAGAGTATGTTTTTGTGGTTTGTAACATTAGCTGATCAAATGTGTGTTTTCTTTGCTTGTAGAGTTCGCCTATGGTGGACACCCGTACCCATTCTCAGGGATCTTTGAGATCACACCAGGTGATGCAACCGAACTCGGCGAGACTTTCAAGTTCAAGTAAGTTTGACGTATTTGGTGTTTATATGAAACACAAAAGCACAGGTATGCATGTGCGTGTCCCACCTGTGGACAGCTCCACAGACAGCTTGCAGCATGGTGTTACAGGACAGTTACAGGACTAGTAAATACTCCTACATACATGCATAGGTTGATAGATTGTAACACTGACAGACCATCAGAAGAACTTTTATGCATTTTTGACCATTTATGAAAAAGTTGTGAGAGTTTTGGTACGTTAGTCCTAATGTGTAGCTTCCACATGCTGAACCTATGTGATGTCAGAGCATTTCGACCAATCAGAAAAATCCTCCCAATGTTCCGCTTGGTTGAAATACTCTGACATCATATGACACATTTAGATGTCCTGTCGTCCATGATGGAGGAATGCTGACTTTGAGAGATGGATATTTTAGTTGTGTGCATTATTTATGTTCAACAATTCAAACATTATATCATTGGTTTTTGTCATAATCTATTTACCACACTGTATTTTGGCCATGGTTTTCTATTCCTTACAGTAAATTGACCACTCAGTCTCTTATACAGCCACTAGTTTTAAGTACTGGACATCAGACAGTCATCATCCAAAGAAGCTACTCTTGACTCATCTGTCAGACAATCAGCTGATTGACTTAATAGTCAGTGAACAAGTAACATAATCAGTCTTTCAATTTTGGAAAAAAAAAATCCTTAATGTTGATAATCAAAAAATGTATAATTCACAAAACAGCTGTCAGATGTATTTGATTCAGTCCTCATCAACACTAAAGGGTTCTACACAAAGAAATCAAACAGACTTTTGAGTAAAAAGTAAAAAAATATTGACTACTAGAGGGATTATATGTTGGCACTAGATGAGGAACTTGTTGTGAAGATCTGTGGAAATGGATCTCCAATGCTGCATATACATGGTGATGTTGTTGGGATGGTCATGTTACCATATTTGAGGTCTGACCCACAGGTTGAATGGGTTTCTTTCATCATTAATGGTGTTGTGATTAAAATAAAAATTGTGTGTTTGGCTGTTTCCCCCAGTTGTACCGTCCCCTTCTAAACTCCTCAGTCAAGTAAAGTTTCTTACAAGGATTCCTAATGAAGTTTTTATTTGTAGAGACTTCAAACAAGGAACTTGTCCCTACAACAGCAGGAACAGTAGTGATGCATCCTCATGTTTAAATAATTCAATCCAAAGTCTGACTGAAGCCAAAAGAAACACACAGCAGCTTCTAGGGGTCTAAATGAGTTCACTTCCACCATTGAGCACCTGACTTGTTTAAATTTAGACTCTTTATCCAGCACAGACCCACACATGCACTCCCACAAAGCAGGTCTGGAGTAGAAGTGTAACCTGGTGTGTATTATGTACTCAGCCAGCTGTTCACCAAGTCACGAGGAACCACTTTGATCCAGGTACTGCAAACTTGTATTATGATAATTAGCCAGTAAACAACACCAATCAAATATTAATAATCATCATCCAACGTTCAGTGTGGTCAAGAATCTGAACTCAGTCAACCAGTCGGTCAGTCAGTAGGTATCTTTCTCCTGTGAGGACTGCTGCTTGTCGGGGGGGGGATACACAGACAGAAAGTAAAGCATGTGACGGACATTTTTATAATTTTACACTTTTTCCTCGTGCATCACAGCCGCTGAATTGGACAGAGTGAGAGGAAACCAGATTAAGCAGGGTATAAGTGAACTTTCTCCTCACTTTTCATGTGACACTGCACCCTCACAACCACTTCAGATGTTTGTAAGGTTGGAGGATTTTCTGGAGAGGCTCTGAGACAACTATGTGGTCATTTTAAAGGCTTGTGATGCTTGTGTATTGCTCGGTGTTGAGGTGGAGAAGAACAAAGCATTTTTTAAGCTTGTAAAACCTAATTGTGTAAAGTCAGAAAATCACAAGCACTGAGCTGAAAATAAGTAGATTAGGCTGTAAAATGTGAGACATTTCTCTCACAAGAGTGCAGCATCGGGCCATTTCATCTAATTTTTTTTTTTAGTTGAAGTCGGCAAAAACAGTGGAGCACCCAGTCGGTTCAATATGTTCGGTGTGTGTCTGTCTCTACCCAGAGCTACTGTGCTGCTGCTGCTGCTGTGCATTACTTCTGCTCTAGTTGATCTGCCCTGTGGCTTTAGACAGACAGACTGCCTGCCTGACACACACACACACACACACACTTGCTGTCTCCATGCAAGCCACTAGACCATAAGTATGGATCATCTGGGACAAATGCCTGCATTACGATCCGCTGTTACGAGCCAAGAGAATCAGCCGAGTGCTCTCTCCCTCTCAGACTGAAATCATCATGTTTCATTTTCACGTCACGATGTGTAAAACTGTAAAGTAATGCAGGAAATGAGCAAAATCTCCAATCAAATGTGAACTACTCTGAAAGTGTCAGAGTTTTGTCATGTCTTAATACAGCTAGAATTAACATTAACATTTAAAAATCCATTATTTACTAGATAAAGTGGGAGCCAGAACCTTTTTAATTCTTCCAGATTTCTCACCTCTGTGGAGTCGCTATCGAGGGCGTTGATACCAGCTGGTGTGTTAGGGTCGTTAGTCGTTGGGGGTCACCTGAGATGAACTGTGAATGGCTGCCCAGTCTCATGGGACGGGATGAGAGGACAACATCGTAGGTGGGGGGGATAAGTGGTGTTGTGGACCTTCTTTGTTGAGGTTTCTCTACTTTGATGTGAAAAATCACATTCACTCCTCTTCCAAACCATCTGTCCTCCCTATTCAAAATACGCACGTCTGAATAATCTTGACCGGAGGACCTGACCTTCTTTCATTAAAACTTGTATTTTTTTTAATGAGTTGGTTTTCCTGATGTGCAAGGCTGTGCATACACTAGACAACCTTTCATCTGTACATGAGAATTCATTTGTGGAAAAATCTACTTCACAAAATGTGTTAATGTAAGTGTAAATGCTAGATTTATTAACATTAAGTTTGTGTAAATGTGTTATAAAACAGTCTTGAACCAAGGTTGAGAAAATTTGTGAGTGTCACAAATTCCTTTAAATCACTCCTAGGTGGGGACAAATCTGTTAGCATTAGCTGATCTTGTGTGCAGCTCAAGGATTGTGCAAAAGAGCTCCTGCATGTTTTAGATGTGTCCTTCTTCCAACACACCTGATTCTAATGATCAGCTCATCATCAAGCTCTGCAGAAGCCTGATAACGATCCTCATCATTAGAATCAGGTGTGTTGGAAGAGGGAAGCATCTAAAACATGTAGGCTAGCGGGCCCTTGAGGACCAGGATTGCCCACTCCTGGCTTAAAATAACAAAAAAAACAGAGGTCACCCTTGATGTTTCAGTCAGCGAGTAACAGAGTTGTTTCCTCCTTGTCACTGCAGAGAAGCCATAGTCCTGGGCAGCACAGACTTCACAGAGGAGGATGTGGAGAGGATCGTGGAGGAAATGGGGAAGGAGTACAAAGGCAACGCCTACCACCTCATGCACAAGAACTGCAACCACTTCTCCTCAGCACTGTCGGAGGTAATTACACACACACACACACACGCTCACTTCAGTGGAAACATTACAGCATCTTACATCTACTTTTCCTAAATGTAATTATCAGAATTTATCCTAAAAGGAGAATATGGGAGTGTGTTAAGACATGTATGTCCTCACACCATGACTATAAGCTCATAGACACACACACACACACACACACACACACAGATGCCCTGTTCAGCTGAAATTACCTGTTATGAAGGGAAAAAAGACATGTAATGTTCATTCAAGTGTAACTCTCGCTGTATCTTAATTCTGTCCTTCCTGTTCTGAGTGTGTGTTGAACAAGCGTGTGTGTGTGTGTGTGTGTGTGTGTGGTTTCAGTCAGCTTATCCTGGTGTGACTAATGAGCAGGGAGTCTTACAGTTAGTGTCTCACACTGAGATGGGGATTAGGACACTGATACAAGTACAGACATGCAGAGTCAGCTGGTGCGCACACACACACACACACACACACACACACACACAGATAACACACATATATACATACCACACTATGCAGAGCAGTAATACACACATACATGGACAGTCGCACCACATAACATACTAAGGAAAATAATGAAACAAACACACACACATAGTTACCATAGCGACCCTGTGTTACCCTCAGGATTTCCCTCTCATGTTTACTGTTACCTCATTAACATGGGAGGTCGTTTTAAAGAGAGCGAGGAGAAAACGATTGGACACACTGATGATCGTTTGCTTTAAATGATCAAGCACAACAAAAAATTCCCCCAAGAGAGTGTTTGATGTGCATGACTGTGATGTCAGCCCCTCTGTCTGTCAACACTTTGGTGTGGTCTCATTATGCGAGTCCATTATCTGCACACATCTGTGCGCTGTTGTTCTTTTAGAGACAGAGACAGAAGCACAACAGCAATCCCAGAAATGACGGATATTTACATGCAGTTGATAATTAGTCCACCTGCTGCAGTAGAGTCTCACTGGGTCAGTTTCTCCCCTTTGTTGTGTCTTTTTATTAAATTCAGGGTTAAAGAAGTAAGGATCAAAGTGGAGGAGCACAAAAGGATCTCAGGCCATTACAAGATGTTACCAGTATGAAACCTAAGACTGATCAATCTAACCACGCCCCTAAACAGTCCTTATTTGGAAACCTAATATCTACTTAATTCAGATTTCCCACAGGGACCAGATCACTGATGAGAAGAGTTGGCTTTAGCTAACGACATCAGAATGACTTGTGGGAAAAAAGGTATTGCTGGAGCATTTCATGATTGTTTTTTTGGCACCAGCATCTAGTGGCCATTAGTTGTATTACAGTTTTTGTGCACCTCCTTAATGGCCTCATTTTTGAGCCTTGGTTGCTTTTATTTCCATACACAGTCTGTGGTCATATTGGTTGAAACAGAGATTAAGGTAGTAATATGTTAGTGTTTTCCTCTATCTTGCCCCCAAGTGGCCAAAAAAAATCAATGTCTGCAGGTTTGAGGAGTCCTGCACGACAAAGATCTTCTTGCCTCCTCCTCCTCTCTCTTGTGTTTTCTTTTCCCTCTCTTTATCTTCTGTTGCCTCCTAGTTATTTTTATCAGGATTCATTCTCACCGCCGGCTCTAAAAGGACGGCTTATCTCTGTGAACAAGGCTCGCTGGTGTTTTGAAAGCGAGTTTTATGAGCGTACAGGGGTATTTCTGCAAGCACATGACTGCTGTTTCCCTACCGTTTTTATATGTCAGCCAAACACTAAACCAGGTAATATTTATGGATTAGCTGCTTCGTTATGGTGGATTTAGGCCTCCTTCTCCTCCTCCTCCTCCTTGTGTACCTCCTTACTCAGGCACTGAGATCATCTGGCTAGTCATGATACAGGGAAGGCCTCAGTGTTTTGCTTTTTCATCTTGTCAAAACAAGAAGTGAAGGAATCTTGTTGCTGCAGCACAAACACATCATAAAATCCTGTCATCATCCAAAATGTGCAAAAATCAGTAGCTTTCAAAGACATTTTTGTGGTTAAAAGCAATTCCACTGTCGCTGTCTCGTTGTGCATGTTGCGAAGCAGCTGATCAGCAGCTCCAGTAAATGTCCGGATAAAAGCAAAATTAGGCCCTTTGACTGGGAAAACACTGAGTTTCTTGGAAGCCACTTGTATCATAATGCTGTAATAGGTCTGATAGAGCTGAGTGATGATAATTATCCCTCGCACACAGTGATTCTGCCTGTGCTGGCATGCTGAGAGAAATCCACCAGACTTTGGATGAATCACTAACAGAGTCATAAAATAGGTGGTGGTGTTTTTTTTTACATAGAAAAGTCAGAGTTGATGTTTTCTGACTGCTGCGAACAAATCTCTGTTTGCTGGGAAAATTAAAAAAGGGATTAACTACAGACAAATACCCCCATAGCTAATAAGCAGTCTTATATCTAATGCCTGCTTACTCTGTGAAATATTACATCCAGATATCATCCCCAGCTTCAGAAGTTCAGCTGTAAAAATAGCTTAGTATTTTTAAATAACACAGATTTCCCCGTGGCCTCGTAAAGCTGGCACGTTGATTGTTATTCATCATGTCATCCTTTTTCCTGCAATTAAGGCCATTCTGATGAATCGCTCTTTTGAATGCTCCTGCTTCTCCTCAGATCCTGTGCGGCAGGGAGATCCCTCGCTGGGTGAACCGCCTGGCCTACTTCAGCTCCTGCGTGCCATTCCTCCAGAGCTGCCTGCCCAAAGAGTGGCTGACCCCGGCTGCCTTACAGTCCAGCGTGAGCCAGGAGCTCCACGGAGCGGGAGAGCTGGAGGAGGCGGAGGACGCCGCCGCCACAGCCTCCCTGGCCTCCATGTCACCCTGCTCACCCTCATCATCCTCCAGCCCTTCCTCTTCTTTGCCTCGACATTCTCGCCACCAGCCGCGCCGGTAGAGGCTGCAAAAGTCTGCTGGGAAACTTTGAGGGGTGCTGGTGATGTGGGTGTAAAGAGACGGACAGTTGACAGAATACCTGCGGCAGCTGATGAGTCCAGCTTACAGCCAAAAGTCCTGTCAGACTGTCCTCGAGCAAGGCACCAATCCTGCTCTGGGTAAGAATGTTGGCAAAATCCCTGCAGTGATCCAGAGCAGTGGAAAGGTTTATTCCTGCAGAGAAAAGGAGCTCTCAGTGGTGACAAAGACAGGAACCTCTCCCACCTCTCCCACCCCATCCGAAACTATTTCCCCTCAAGTCTGTTTTTTTTTTTTTTTTTTTTTTTTCTTT